>VZTB01017134.1:77671-88056 GCA_013397245.1 Thryothorus ludovicianus | reverse complement strand
AGAGATATTAACCTAAATATATTAAAGCAACTTCTTTGAAGTTAACTAGAAAGGTTACCTGTGTTGCTTCTGCAAGAGAATCTTGAGTCATTTTAGTAAGCTTTCGCAAGTATCTGCCATAAATCACAGCCAGGACAGCCAAGGGTGGCACAACGCTCAGAACAAATGCAGCAAGGCTAGGGGAGACAAAAAACTAGAAGAAAAAGGTATTGTCAGAGTTCAGCATTCAGATTAAAAATAATCCCTGGACTACTGAAGTGCAACTTTCCTTGCTACTTTTCTAAAACTGGTGGGGATTTAGTGCTGCCATGCTTTCATTTATCATGCTTTAATTTTTTTCCAGATGAAATATCCATTCTTCCACAGCACTTGGGACATTAGAACAAATGACTATAAACAAAACCATCTGAATTTAATTTATAGCTTTCTCACTGGTTCACTGTGTGGTCTTAGTCAAGCATCTTAACCTACCAGTAAACAGGCCTTCCAGGAAATCTCTTGGGGATGCTGAAAGACATAAGCTATTACAAAGTTTCTGAAGTGCTTTCACAACTGCAGATGGTGTAATACAGAAACTCTGAGTAGAGAAATATCATACAATACCTCTGGGTAACTGAGGAACAAACAGATGGAGTCACCAGTACTCTCTAGCACCCACGAATGGATGGAACAGGGTATTTAATTTATTGCTGCAAAACTTCTCACTTGTAGTGATCATCATCAAAGCATCTAAAGAAGTTCTCTTCATAAGATTTACTGACATTAGATCTAAAGTGTTTTAACTTCAAATTGCTTTCTGTATTGAAAACAAAAATCTCCAGAAAGATTCAAAATCAACATAATTGAGAAGGTTTATAATTATTTTGCAATAATATCTTCTTTCTTTTCTTGGCAAGCTTTTATAGCCCACCTCTTACAACTGTCACATGGCAGTTTTTTGGAGCAGAATGCATTATAAAAAGTTATTTCATTTTATCCATGGTAAGAAAAAACCTTAGACTCCCTTTATAAGAGAGTACAAAAGTCATTCTTATCAGCAACAAAACAGTAAAGCTTTAAGGCCTCATAGTGGAAACTCTTAACAGTTTCTAATAATGACAATATTTTTATATTGCTTATTTTTATGAGGAGACTGTTTGCTGCCTGTTTTTAACTTCAAGTAGACAGCAGAAATTACTACACCTTTATTTAAGATAATTGCAACCAATGCATAAGCATAAAAAAATTAATGCCAAAAAAAAACCTCTCAAGAGAAGTCAGATGTTCATCTGACAGTTGGTAATCCAATTGGCCACCAAGGAATAATAATTGATGCCCTGCAGTGAAGCCTTCATTAATAAGGTTCCTACATAAACATATTTACTAACAGACTAATGCAGAAAGACTAATGCTTGTAAAAATCCTCTGCATCGATTAAATATGCAGTACTGCCTTTGCTCACCTAGGCTTTAGCCAGAATCAACCAACTTTAATGATTTTCTATTAGGCCCTTCATACTGTATTTTACCTACAACCATGGGAATGTTATCACTGATTTTAGTATCTTCAATAAGAATGGAATTCAGCGATTTGCCTGCTACATTTTGCTTGATAACTTTGGGTAGCAACAGTAGTTAATCCATAATCCTCCAAATTTTGCTTGTGAGTAACCATCAAGTGGCTGGCTGCAGGCACATGACCTATTGTAATAATCTCTGCATCTGTTGTAGATAATCAGTGAAATATACTTGTACCCAAGAGCACACAATTGTTCCTGGACTGACTCACAGTCAACAACATATGAAACTACAAGAAGTGTCAAGCAAGTAAGAGACCACCATACCATCATTCCAACTCCCACAGATGCTTGTGCTCCTGCCCGGAGCCCATCTGAAAGGTTTTCAGTCACTGAGCGGCCCAGAAGGGCTGTATCTGAAGATAAGCGGTTTATCAGCTCTCCTGTTCTGGTCTTGTCAAAGAAAGCCGTTTCTTGCTTCACTATAGAGGAGAACATGGTTGCTCTCAAACGTTTCACAATTCTTTGTCCTGTCAAAAACGTAAGTCAGTCAAGCATGACACAAGAGACTTTACATAGACACTAACAATATAAAAATCACAGGATTGCACAGCACTGAATAAGGCACATTGCAGGGAAGAGAGTCTGGTAAGATATATTAGATGAGATCTCCAAGATCTCACCTAACAGCAAATAAAAATGAGCAATCATTCCAGCACACTTATCTTTGCTCTATTAATTTACCTCTGCTCTGGTTAAAAAAAGCTACCGATTCCAAAATAATCTCTTGGCCATTGCCAAGAATTTGTTTAAGATCATTCTGCGAAAAACAAGATGACTCTTGTACCACTTTTGCTTCTGTTTTTACCTGCAGTCTGCATGAGGTAGACACGAGTAGCATTAGCAGCAGCACCACATAAAAAGATTCCACTCAGCAAGGCACACAGGCTAGTCAGGCTGTCAGTGTAATCCTCACTGGGATTTGTATAAATAATGTCAATAACTTTCCCCATAAAGAAAGGAGCTGACATGGTAATGACACTGGAAACTGCCAGAAAGCCAACAGCAGCTGCAAATGAACAAGAAAAAGGAAAGTTATTCTGAACTCACAAGATCATTAATGCTACAAATGAAATGATTTTTCACTTGCAACTTCTATTAAGTGCAAAGTGCCAATTGCAATAATCAGCAGTCTTTTACACCCAGTTCTGAAAGGGGTATTTTAAGCCACTATATAACTTAGGCAAGGCACATTTTAAGACTCTGAAAAGCCTCTGTATACAATCACAGTCCTAGAATTGCTCCTCTTGTATAACCTTCAACAGCACCATCCAAAAAGGTTAACTTTTCACAGGTGTCACCCTTAGAGAGCATTGACAGCTACCAAATTCTCACACACAATCCTTCAGCTCCTGTTTGGTTTTGGTTTTATTATTCATGCTTGTCACTTCCAGTTCTCTGTTTCTGAGGTAACAATGGACTGAAGTAAATATCTGAGAACCATTTAACCATGCTATTTTATTGAGAAAAAAAAAACAAAACCAAATAAAACAGAAACTAAAAAAGCCCCCAAATCTGATTTCCTCTTAACTGATAAATTTTATAAATATTTATATATTTTTTTAGTCTTTACTATTGTTGATCTGAAAGAAAAATAGCCTAAGTCTTGATTAGAAGTACATTTGCTGATAAGCAGAGCTCTTGAATTCCAGTTGCAGGATCACCCATGGAACAGCGTATGTATCTTTTTGAAGGTGTATCACAAAGTATGAAAATCACACTGGACCAAAACTTAGCCTTTTGGACTTAAATCTGCAAAGAAATTTCTTAATTAAAGAATACAGTTTAATTCTAAAAAGGCAAGCCGAGCTTGGAAGGCTGAGAGCTAGAAAAAACCACATCTTAATTGAAAACTGAACAAACTTGATATGAAAACCACAACAAACAATGACATTTATATAGCATCGCTTTCCAAGAACCAGCCATACACTTAAAGCAACCATTCATAGAATCACTGCAGAACTACTAGGAAATAATGCCTTCGAAGACAAAAATATACTGTGCTGAAAGTCCTGAAATTTACTGAGCTTCTTGTATTGCTTCTATGATGAAGACAGCAGCCAGCCTCCCTATTGCACATTGCTGTAAGCAGTATTTCTAACACCTGACACAGATA
The DNA here is from genome assembly GCA_013397245.1 of Thryothorus ludovicianus. Taxonomy (NCBI): domain Eukaryota; kingdom Metazoa; phylum Chordata; class Aves; order Passeriformes; family Certhiidae; genus Thryothorus; species Thryothorus ludovicianus. The sequence goes on along the minus strand of VZTB01017134.1, from coordinate 84,385 downwards.
GTTTGATGCCTCTTCCCACCCTCAAACACACATGGAAAGCTTTCCTTCAGTTTTTACTTGAAGTGTAAATACAGCTGTGTATTTATAAGGAAGAATTCAGAGTACAAAAAATGCATAGCTGCAGCCTGTGCTTCTTAGTCAAGTTTTGTTTGCAATCTTTCCCTTGTGTTACAGTCAGACCAGCAAGTGTGTGAAAGATACAGGATTTGGGTCTTTAACTTGGAGCTATAGAAACTATAAGAAACCAGAGAAGAAAATGAAAAACTTTCTTGTGCAAACTTAGGATCTATGCCATAGACACGTCTCATAAGGATATCACTTTTTAGCTAAAAAATCATGAATGACCTTACTAACAGGCTGGCAGCACTGGTGTATTCAAGCTGTGAAGCAGCAGGGAAAATTCCAACAAAATCCAGGTTATTTCCTGTCAGGAAAAGCTGACTGGTCTCCAAGGCAGCTGGAGATGGACAAAAGCATTGATTATAAGCACAGTACAGCATGGCAGCTCAGTCTCCATTAGTCCAGACAATTTCTCAGTTATAGATGGAACAGCACATATGAACTGGAGATATAAATATTTACAGAAGGAAGAGGATTGTATAGCTAAAGTCCCCATATGTTTCTGTCTAGTGGCTTGAATTTATTCAGCTCTTCTTCATTCAAACTAGCACAGGTTTCACTGTAATTACTTCCAACAGCCTTAACTGAATAAAAAGCACATACTAGTAGCTAAAGCAACCTGAAAACTACTGAACTGAGCAGCAAACCTGTTTCTATTAATTTAATCACAAATCACATGCAAAGTAAGGTTCCCTAATTCAAACTCTCATGTTGATTATACCAGCAGACCAACTAGAAAACAGCACAGTTTCAAAGTGGTTACTCTTTTTTGTTTCTTTTATAATGTTGACTAGTTGAAAAGATAGGAACCAGCAAACACTCATTATTGCATTGCTTCCTTCAAAAGAGCTGTCGTAGTGATAACTAGCTGAAGGGAGGAGCTCGATGTGTTCAGCAACTAGATATGAAGCCACTCCAGTGACACTGAAGGTTGTTACTGATAGAAAAAAAAAGGTCACAGTAAACTCTATAGCATTACTTTCACATGGCTCACTCTATTACCCAAAAAATTACATCATACAAAGCTTCCAAAATACACCCTTTTATTTTTTAAAGCAATTTTTGTAGGCTATGACATGACAATAAAGAAGATGTCAGGCAGAAAAGAGGCAGATCAGTGGAACTTATAAAACCAGGACTTCAAAGTGGCAAAAGGAGCAATGACAAGGAAAGCTGGCTCCAGCAGCAGCTGAGCAGCCCTCTTGGAAACATTTTGCTTGTCTACTTGCTCAGAAATCCAGATTGCTGCACAAAGGGATGCCTTTACCACTATTAAGATCAATACACTCTCTGTTAAGGTTGACATGGGCTTGCTTCTTGACAGCAAACCTGTAGCTTCCTTTTGAGAGCAAGGTTGCTGACTGATAAACCATGATATTCACAAGCAATACCTATACAGAGCTATCAGAAACCTCTCTTCACAACATAGACTAACTCCAAAGAGTCATAAATTAATTTTCTACACACAAAAACAACACCAAGAAAGCGAATGTTTCTAATTTTGCTCATTCTTACCAGAGCACCCTTCTCATTCAGTATAGTATGTGGAAGTGTATGAAGACAAAATACTTGCAAGCTAGTTTGGTGAGGGGCTGTTTTGAAGACAAATAGATAAGGATTTTACCTCCGATTAATTAAGATCATCCAAGGCAAACAGGGATGAAAAACAGAAAAATGAGGTATTGATGAGAGTGGCAGTGCACAGAAACCCAGCAACAGGTCACAGTAGCTAGTTATTACCATTCCATAAGCTATGAGTGTTACCTCCTGAAATCTTTTAAGTATTGTACTGGTTTCATTTAAATACGGAGGGCTGGTGGGTCAGAAGCAAGCTTTGAATTTGTGAGAAATATTCTTCTACCAGTAACAATGAATATCTGTCCTTTACCAGTTATCTGTGCAGTTTTATTTAATATGTGATGAATTTTTAAGCTTAACATTGACTAGCTTTCCACAAGGGCATTTGGAGTGATGAATAAAACCTACCATATTATCATGTGCATTTAGGAAGATTGGGCTCGTCAGTTGTTCTTTTATGGGAGAAAGATGCAATGGTAAATTTTATAATTGTTGGTCAAATACAGTTAATTTCCTTTTGGTGGACACAATATTTTCGGGTCTCAACCCTGCAAAGAATCAGCTCAGCAAATACTTACTACAAGATAAAAATCTTCCAGAGTACACTGTGAGCACTTAATGATGTTCTGTATAGTTCTAGGTTAGTTATGAGTGGCGTGACTTTGTTCTGTGTTTAAGTAAATTCATACATGACATCTGCACTTCATCTGTTGTTATGAAAGAACCTTTTAGATGCACCCTCATTACATTGTTAAGAACAACTGCATTACTGTGCACAGGAAAAAAAAAAAAAAGCAGTTCACAAAATGCTAGAAAGTAACAGAATAACATTAGGTTTAGAGGGACAGTATGGCTTCTTCTTTTTTTTATCATGCATTTAAAAGTAAAGCATTTAACTTGTTCCTATTTACCTTGTATAGAAGACAGTCTTCATGTCAGACCAACCTAGCTACTACTCCTATCGCCAGAGCTCACACAAATAACGCAGCAAGAACATTCCCCAAGGAAATTAAGGTCTAAGCACCTAACTGACCACAGTGATAAGCAGCTACTGTTTCTACCAGGTCTTACTTAAGTAGCTTCGTGAACAGTTCACCACCAGTTTAAAATAAACAACTGTACTAATTAGGCACAGCAAAGCTACAAGGCTGCTTGGAACTTTTGTGAATTTCATTCCAAACACTGAAAAAATCAGAAGAAAAACGAGGGGGAGAAACAACAAAAAGCACCTAGCTGATATTTTACCGGTGCACCACACATGAGAAAACACTCAGTAAGTTTCATATATATATATACATTCAGGAATTACAATTTTAAAACCACAAGAATTGTCTTAAAAAAAAATCAAAGCGCATCACCTGGTGTAATTTTAAAGTAAAATAAAATCCAATTATGAATAAGGCAGTGCTTTTCTGACTTAATTTAGATTTTAATCCATAGGAAAGCAACTATTACAAACTTGCTAAGCATTACCAAATAAAACTTATGAAATGCCATTTCTTGAATGCCTCTAAAGAAGACCTGTGTACAAAACAAACCTTCTTACTCGGTGCACAGAAAGTTTTATAGAGGGAAAGGGCACACTTTGCTGTGGGATTAAAAATTTCAGAGTTCCTTTTGCTTACTTTACAGTTCAATACAACTATTGTTTCCTTAGAGTGTGGTTTGGATAAAGTGCAACAGACAGATTCTCACAGTGAGAAACAAGGAGGCAGGACGATGTAAAAGGGATCATTTTGAAAAGGCATTTTTGTGGTCTCACACACACAGAGTAGGATTTAATAATTCCAACAATGGCCCCATCCTCTTCCCCAGGAATGAATTTAACTTAAGATGCAGGTTTACCTTACCTGACTACACCAGATCAGCCAAAGAACTTCTACAACTATTCTCTCCTTTGTTAAACCTGGGAGCTATTACGGGATTTACAAACTCCTAATCAACACACAAAACTGTGGTCACTAACAGAGTGAATTCCCACCATAGTATTTGGGCTTCTTTTTACCACTTTAATTGCAAACAACAAAATCTAACACACATGTCCCATTTAAAAATGTCATGGGTTGCAGTGCAAAATGTAGCCTAAACCAAAAAGTGTATTCCATGACCATCTGTTGGAATTGACATTGGGGGTGGTAAAATTTTCTCTCAAGAGTCCAGCTGATAAGAAACCAGCTGGGGCAGTTTCTTTATCTCTTCCATGACCCATCCTCCCTCCAGGGAGAGATCTTCTGCTAATGAGCCATTGAGCCCACTGATAAATTAGATCATCCCATTGGGAAATGCTCCATCCAGGGGGAGGAGCCAAGCATCCCTACCTGGATAAAAATCTGAGATTTGGGACACCAAGTCAGCCTTCTCCACTGGATTCTCGGAGGAAGACCAGACCCATCTGTCTCCACTGCACCTTTCTACAGGTTCACTGCTTCAACAGAGCCACAACTGCTACTCCAGGAGGACTGCAGCCACCATTTAATGGGACTGTACCAAAAACCTGACCCACAGGGTGTCAGGTTGTATTCGGACTCTGTCAGTGGGTTTGGGGTTCTTTTGTATGTTTGCTTTATTTTAGTTCTCCTAATAAAAACTGTTATTCCTATTCCCATATCTTTGCCTGAAAGCCCCACTAAATCCAAAATTCTAATAATTTGGAGGGAGGGGGTTTACATTCTTCATTCCAAGGGAGGCTCCTGCCTTCCTTAGCCGACATCTGTTGTTAAACCACAACAAAAATATATTCATAGCTCTACCTCACTGTAGATGTAACTAGACATAGAATATATTACACTGATACTTTTTTTTGACAGTATGATATTTGATACATTTATTTTTATTCCTAGGAGCTGCCAGAAGCTCCCTCTGCAAGAGGTGCTGTGTGCCAGTGCATGAGAAGTCCCAGCCAGAGCACACAGCTTCTTCCTGAGCCATTGGATGGTGAAGAGGCCCTGCACAGTGCAAGATGGGACTTTCTCCTCTGGTGCCAATCAAAAGGGGAGCAGGTCACCTTCACCTCTGTACCTGCCCCACATCAGCTGACACTTCTCCAGCGCACCAAGATGGGTGAAGCTAGTCTTGCTCAACGTCCTCATAAATCATCCTCTGCTCCCACTCTCCTCACGGCAACCACTTCACCTTCAGTGACTGACTTTCAACTCACAGCTGCAAGGACCAGACAGACCATCACGACTCGTGCCAGCTGGAATGCCAGAAAAGGTAGGCAGCGCTCCACACTGGTACTGCTACACCCCTCTGTTACCAGCCACCGGTTCTATAAAGTACAAAAAATCGGGAAGAACTCAACCTTCCTGCAGAACTAAGCAGCGCCTGTAGAGCTCTGAAGAGATCTCACAGCATTTGCTTAACAGTTATATGGACTTGAAGAGGAAATTAAATGTTTTACCCTTGGTTCATTGTTTCATATAGTGAAACCAATGACCTTCCTCTTTTTTTTGAACGGAGCAAATCCACACAGACCATGTTTTTAAGGACTACTTTCTCAGTACAAAGCTGCAACAGCAACAAAATGCAGCATATTTTAACATATTTTAGATACAACTACAACCACCTACAATGCATTTTACCCATATTTGTTATCCTTGCAATCTATAATGACCCAAAGCATTTCCCCTGTTAGCATTTCCATCACCCCACCTAACTACAACTTAACTACAACTTTTCCCTTCAGCAGGGTGTCAATGAAGGGGAATCTTGCATAAATTAACTCCTCCCCCGGAATGAAGATCAACTGAACACTGAAAAGCAGTTATTACATTTCCACATTTTTTCCATCCTCATGACTTGATATCACCAAGTGGTTGTGTTAGGGTTATATTACACTGATACTTCAGGCCATTTTGTTATCTCAAAAGACAAAACTGCTTGTAGCTGATTTTTAGTAATTGTGGTAGCTGATTACTTAGATAAAACCATCAGCAGAGTACACAGATTAAGGATACTTTGCTCTATCTCAAAACATAATTACAAACAAGCATACCATATCCTGCCTGTGATAAACAAGCTGGCAGTGAATGTCCAGTAAAGTGAACTAAATTAAATTTTCAGTTATTTAGAAGCCTTGGGTCCTAAAAGCCAGCCTTAAAATCACCATTTACTTGATTAAATTTAAATGACTTTTGAAACTTCATTGTAAAACCAGCAGGTAGTCTAAAATCTATAAACATTCATTTGGCTCCAAATTATGTTGGCTATATAATACCAACATGTAATGAAACTCTGTAAATATCCACTGTGAATAAAATCTTGTGCAAAGTGTTTTGTATTCCACAAACCACCTCTTTGTATCTCTAACTACCTCACCTCTCTTCTCAAACACCATTTGCCCATTCCATGGGAACTACCGAGGACTACAGGCCTCTCACTCATGAGACAGTGCTCATGCTGTCTGCCAGTAAAGATGTCTTAAAAAACCCAAAGTGCATAATAATTTGGCACTGTTTTCTTACCTACAGCTATTATCATATTACCCATGAGAAGCAATGTCAAGGAAAGTTCATTTACACTCTGTAGAAAATATCTGTGTTAAGAGTGTAATTTCTACAATCTAGTGTATTTTGGTTTCACCGCATAGACACTAGAAAATAAACAATTTTCAAAACATCTTATAAACGTTTTGAGCTAAAAAAATATTGGGGGAGAGAATCCCAATATATTTAAAAAAATAAATGCGTCAGGTTCCCCTTTTTACTTAATTTCATGTAGTCTTGGGCCCAAATTGATTGCAGGCAGATTGTGAAGCCAGCGCTGTACACGCACAGAGGCCTTACACAAACGGAACCGAGTTCTGTTAACTTCCAAAACTTTTGCCTTCCCTTCAAAGACCAACAGATTAAGAGATGGCAAAGTGAGAAGAGGGGGGAGAATGTATGATTTTAGCTTTTCACATGTATCGAAGGCTCGCTCCAAGATTCCGCGCCGTGCTGGGATGCTGCCAGCCGGGCCGGTTCTCCAGGGAAACACGACCTTCTCCTTCGCCCCAGCGGCGGCCGCTCCGGGGGC
>VZTB01017134.1:47700-77366 GCA_013397245.1 Thryothorus ludovicianus | reverse complement strand
CGCCCATGGGCCGGCGGCCGGGAAGCCGCGGCCGCTCGGGCCCGGCCCGGCCTGCGGCGCGCTGATAAGGCTGCGGCTGTCGGCCTCCTCCCGGCCGCCCCGGCCAGCGCCCTCTGCCGCCGCCCGGCCCCGGGAAGGGAGCGAAGGGGGCCCGGGCCTGCCGAAATGGCGCCCGAGAGGACAGAGGGGTTCTCGCTCTTGCGTATAAATATCTCAAAGGCAGGTGCCTAGAGGATGGTGCCACACTCTTTACAGTGGTGCCCTATGAGACAGCGAGGAGCAGTGGCCATAACTGAAAGCATAAGAAGTTCTGTCTCAATGTAAGGAAGAACTTTACTGGAACAGGCTGCTCAAAGACGTCGTGGATTTTCGCTGTCTGGAGATATTAAAAACCCACCTTGTGTCACCTAGTCGAGGTGACCCTGCCTTGCCAGGGAATTGGACTGGAAGATCTCCTTCCAACCCTAACAAGTCTGATTGATTGAGCCAGCCCTGCCCTGCTCTGCCCCTTGATGGCAGAGACCCACCTTGGAGGGAAGGGGAGCCGATCCTGGGAGAAGAAATCAGAGACTTGGCCTCCTCCCCTGTTCCTTCCAGACCTGCATGGGTCACAATGCCCATCTCAGGCTGGGCACTGGACCTTGCTGCCTGGGTCCATGGGCTTGGTCGTGGTCCAAACAAGGGAAAATGCCCATCCAGAGGAGAGCTGCCTTTTGGGGACACCATGTCCTGATCCCATGCTCAGGCTGGTGTCTGCAGGATCGATATAAACTGGCTTAAACCTATAAACCATCTTTGGGCTAGAGCCCACAGGATTAGAAGGACTAATGATTCAAATAGAAGAGGGAAAATTTAGGATAGACGTAAGCAAGAAATTCTTTACTGTGAGGGTGGTGAGATATTGCAACAGGTTATCCAGAAAAGTTCTGGATGCCCCCATCCCTGGAAATGTTTAAGGCCAATTGGGATGGAGCTCTGGTCCAGTGGGAGGTGTCTCTGCTGATTGCAGGGGAGCTGGGACTAGATGGTCTTTAAGGTCCCTTCCTACCCCTTGACATTACTATTTTCTTCAGCTATCACTGCTCAAGGTGTGAACCAAACGATCTCCTGCCCCAAACCTGATTCAAGAAAAAGAAAGTGAGTCACAGCTTTCCTGAGGCCACACAGTACCAGCAGCCAGAGCAGGGAACTGAACGTCCTTTTTTTCCCACCAGAGTGCCCAGTATAGGTATATCTATACTTCAATTTTAAATTTTTGGGTCAAGCTTCTGTATAAATTAGTTAACATTGGTTTGTAAGACTAGGTTTGCCACCGTGATTTGAACAATCACACTTTAAAGTCTCCAAATAGGTAAAATTCTATTAAAAGATCGCGAGAAAAAACATGAATATTTTGCTACTGCAAATGATACAGCCAAATTCCCAGTATTTAGGGAAATCAAGGGGTTAGTACACCCAGCAACAGTGCTGAAGAATAGAGCCTCATCCTGGGAAAACCACTGGAGCAGTTTCCCTTGATACTTAAGTGAATTAGCATAAACCTCCCTTGATACTCGAGTGAATTCGCATAAACCTCCCTTGCAGGAGGCCTGTGGTGCAAGGGCAGTAGCTCCACAGCCTCACCCCGCTACCTGGGTTTCCTCCTTTCCCACACCCAGCCTTCCTGCCCTCTGTAGTGCTGCTCTTAGGCACTGCTAGGAGGGTATGGTGTGTATACAGTGTATTAAATCACAGAATGGGTCGGGCTGGCAGGGACCACAGTGGGACATCTGCTCCAAGCTCCCTGCCCAGAGCCCTGCCCAGAGCACCTGGCACAGGATTGTGTCTGGATGGTTCTTGAACATCTTCAGTGAGGGAGACTCCACAATCTCTCAGGACAATCTGTTCCAGTGCTCGGTCACCTTCACTTCTTCACCTGCGCAGTGAAGAAGTTGTTCACATTCAGGTGGAATTATCTGTGTATCAGTTTCTGCCCATTGCCTCTTGTCCTATTGGCACCACGGAGAAACAGCCTGGCTAAAGTCCTTTTCTCACCCACCCTTTGCTATTTACCCACGTTGATGAGCCCCCTCTCGGTGGTGTCTTGAGCCGAAGTCCCGTCGCCGTTTCCCGGCGCCCCAGGGCCCTCACGGGAGCCGTGGCTGCGGCCGCCAGGGGGCAGGGCCCGGCCCGCGCGGGGCGGGTCTGGGCGCCGCTCCCGGGGCCTTCCCTGGCGCTGCTCGGAGCCGAGGCGCGGCCGATGGAGCCCCCGGGAGCTGCGGGCCGGGCCGGGCCGGCGTCCTCCCTGTGAGGGGCGGTGAGGGCTGTGTGGAGCCTGGGCTGCGCTCGTCCCGTGCCCAGCTTTAGGGCGGTTTTTTGAGTAATCCTCTCCGTTGGGAAAGGCAGTACAGCGCGTGGGCCAGGAGAGGGCCCGGGCGGCGCCTTTTCGGCGGGATCGTCCCGACCGAACCCGCGTTTCTCAAACAGAGGAGCGGAATCAGTTGGTTTGGGAAAGACCTCTGCCATCATCGTCCAGCCTATGACCAAACACCACCCTATCAGTTAGACCACGGCACCCAGTGCCGCGTCCAGTCGTTCCTTAAACACCTCCGGGGACAGTGACTCCACCACCCCCCTGGGCAGCGCATTCCAGTGCCCGATCACCTTTTCCGTGAAAAAATTCCTTCTCATGTCCAATTTTCAACAGCTCAGACTGTGTCCTCTTGTCCTTTCCAGGCTTCCCAGCTCCCACCTGGCTACACCCTCCTTGCAGGTGGCTGTAGAGAGCGATAAGGTCACACCTGAGCCTCCCGTAGGCTAAATAACCTGTTTTTTTGGAAAACTACTGGTATAGTTTTGGGGCAACACTACGCAAGGCTGTTAAAGGGGGAAACACTGAAATAGTGTATTTTGTGAGAGTGTTGGTGAGTTGATCCTGTTGTGGCCTGAGGAGCCCCACACTGCTGCAGGCTGTGTGCCATGGTGTGCCCCAGGGGCCAGCACTGTGTCCCCCACACCGGCTCTAGGGTGGCTGCCCCCCACCTCTGAGGGGATTAAACGGGGTCTGGGACACAGAACAGAGCAAGCTTCAAACCTAGGTGTGATACCAGGGGTCAGTGTCTTGCCATACCTGCCGCAGCGCTGGCCCCCTGCCCCTATGGCTGCTGGAAGGTGCAAAGGGGAAACCCAGTGACTACAGGGGAGGATACAGGTGACAGCATCACAGGAAGGGCACAGCCAGGAAAGTTTGCAGAGATGAGAGTTTATGTCTTGCAGTGAAGCTTCAGGTACTGTCCCCAGGTTACCTGACGGGGAATATGAAAGCTGATGAGGTTAGATGTTGTAGATTAAACTGAAAACCTTAGCTTTCTATTTAGTTTTTGCATGATAGTGAAATAGTTTTGTAGCCTCTGCACCTTCAGGGAGAAAAAATGAGGCATTTAATGACAAAAGTCTTTGCATTTAGTGAAGCAAGCAGTACAAAAGCAACAGAGCATTGAAATCATATAATATATGTTCTTTCAGAGTGCTGTTTAAAGAAAAATGAAACATTTCCATTGTGAAATTAAACCTGAATGAAGTGTACAGTTCCCAGTGGCGGGTGCACCTGAGCAGTGAGCTGTGCAGGGTGGGGTTCCAGCATCCCTGCACGTAGATGTCACTGAGGTGTGTGAACACTGTGCAATAAAACAATCCACGGGGACACAAACAATTCTTCAGAAAGGCATGTTCTCAGCATTTGTGTCTATCCTATGCTGGTTGCAAGATGAGAGCTGTTGGAGAACACAGGATGTTTTGAGAGACTATGGAGAAGTGAGAATTATGGATAAATAATTTTAAAAAGAAAAGAGAAAGCCAAGCACTCTCCCCCTCCTCCAGGACAAGGAGATCTGCCTAGCAAAGACAATAGAAAGTTTAGGTGCAGCACATCTTTACATTCCAGCTTGGTTTAGGCTTTGTTTCTGGGTTAAAAAATAATATATAAAAACACAACCACCTCCAAACTCACAGATGGTTATACAGTCATCCTAAATGCTCATGAAATATTTGCACTAGCGGAGTGGAGTTGCCAGGGGGGGAAGAGAGTGCCTAAAATTCTGGCTATTCTTTTCCAGTCTGTTAACCACATGCAGATTGCTCTGCTATTGCCTTAAGCAAAAATGGCAAAAAGCAGCAGCAGTCCTGCACATGTCTCCAGCTAAACTAGTCACCAATTAAAAAAAAAAAAAAAAAGCTGTACAAACATGCCTTGCTTTAACTCCAGTAATGACCTGAAATTGTGACATGTTATCCTAAAATACTCCAAAGTCACATGTGCACTCACAGCTCCAGTCCCTGGGAGTGAATGTTTAGGGCTTGGTGGACTCCTGGTGTTGAAGTACATGCAGCTCCAGAAGGATCTGCGCTAGTTCTAAAGGGCAACTTGTCAGTACATGAGTTTTGTTGTGTTTTTCTGGACTCCAGACAAATGGCCGTTCTCCACATGCAGTTGGCATTAGTTTGTCTGGAGTTGTCTTACAGCACACTTTATCACTGCAGCAGCAGCACACAGCAGTTTCTGCCCTTATTTGCCCTGTCCCTCTCCACAAACTACACAGCATCAGTGACTGTTGCAAAGCCAGGTGCAGGGCTGGCCAAAGGCAGACATCAGAGAGCACAGAGAACAAGAAACACCTTCTGGGAGGAGTGCTTTGTAATTTAGCAGCCTTTCTCCCCTTAGCATCTTGCCGACCTCATCACTTCCAGGAACTTCCCAAGATCCATGTGCAATCCATCCTTTGGATATTTCAGTGGGGTATTGCTGCATAGAACTACAGCACTCACTGCTGTCTAGGTAGCCTGCTTGTAAAAATGGAATCTGATCTGGCATCTTTCAAATTATGGAGGTTCAAGATATCCCTGAAGAATATCCCCAAAGAATATCCCAAGATCAAAGGTTTCTTTCAGAGAGAAACAGGAAATTCAGTCTGCTACAGCCTACCTCTGTTAAATAATTTTAAGCCATGGGAAAAACCAACCAACTAATCAACCAACCAACCAACAAAAAAAGGCAAATAAAAATCAATCAAACAAACAAACAAAAATATCACCACCAAAAAAAACCCACAAGAAACAACCCAAACCCCAGGCTTGATATTCACAGGCCATTTACAAGGCATGCAGGTTGACCAATTTCAATTAGCTGCCTCACCAACCCCACTGCTGCCCTACCAGGCCTGCTGGAGTAAGTGTTGATGCAAGATGTGCAGCAAANCAGCAAAAAAATAGAACTGGATAGCATCAGGATCCTGGTTTTGTGCCCTGACACTCATAGCTCCTGAGCTGCTTCCCGTCCCATTCTCCATAGCAGGGATAGCAATCCCAGCATACCTCCTCCCTTTGGCAGCCCCTTAGAAGGATTAGGATGGAGTTAGTCCTCCTGTTCTCAGGCAGTGTCAGAGGAGCACTGCCCATGTGCCGATATGCTTGTACAGCACCAAACACTATAAAGCCCTGTTGTCAGCTGATCCCCCACCTGTATATGTTTAAATATTGTTATCAGGCTTGCCATAAACAGAAGACCACAATTTCAACGAAGATCACAAAGCTGTGCAAAGAGAAGACAATTTTATCCTAAAAGGAACTGCAAAGACCTGGACTAGGTAGGAAATCAGGGCTACTGATAAAGGAGGCTTCTGAAATTGCCTCCTTCCTCCCCTAACCCTCAACTTAATGCAAGAGTAACGCTTGTAACATCAAGTTATAGAAGTAACTTCCACAGCTTCCTTGTTCAATAACTTCCTTGTCCCAAGAGACTGTTTCTTCAGGATAACACACAGTAGATAACACCTTGCCTTAAACTCTGCACTTAGAATGCAACACCTTCTCCATTCACCAGCTGCTCAGTGCTGTTGTATAGCAGTTAATGAAACAGAAAGCCAGAAAGAGGTTTAAAATTATTAAAAAAAATTACCAGTCCACAGGAAAATTTGTATCAGTATTTTGTACTTGAAGTACATTGAGCAGGGTGAACATAATTGTTTCAGTCAGTTCGGGCCCCTATCCAATACATTTTTAAAAAAAACCAAAAAACCATAGCTGATGTGCAGCATGCCAATATAGTCTTTGGCAAGGGACATCCAGGCACTTAATTTTACTGTCACATTGGTGTCTTGTAGTGGTACGGTTTTAGAGTCTGGCTCACTATAAGCAACTAGACACTACTCAGAAGAAAGGCCATTTCAGGACTTTGTTGAAGAACCCAGAGTCAGAGGTCTAACAAAAGGCAGCAAGTGTTGAAACAAGGTTAGCAACATGGCCTGAAGTCCTTTTTATTTTTCTTGGTGAACTCAAAGGACCTGTTAATGGAAATACCATTTCTGTAAAATGTTTTTAGATCTAAAAATACTTATAAGAAACAGTCTTTTCACAAAGTGACAAGAATGGGGAGAAATAGGATGAACTTCATCATTTCAGGAATTAAGACATTTTGACTGAGCAGTGTGGCAGCACATTGCTTGAGAGATGCCTGTGTTGAAAGTGAGAAGGGCAACTTTAGTATAGACCTGTGAATGAGTGTAGCAATTTATTAGAGCATATTTATTTTCCTCAATATGCAGTGACTGAGCATGGACTTTTACCTTAGCTTTGGCTATACCTGCTGTGGCCTGGACTACCTCACACCCTGGAAAGGGCTTTTGCTCTTCATTGTCTCTACCAATTCAAGACATGAGGGAACAGAACAAAATTATCAGATAACAAATGTCAAAACCAAGGAAATATTTTTCCCCCCTCATAAAATCAAGGCGTAGAACTTCTTGCTGCAGCAAACTGTAGAAGCTACAAGTATATAACTGAGTAATAAGAGAGAGGAGTCTATTTTAGATGAAACCAAATGCATCAGCAGCTACAGAGCCTGTAGTGCCAGGAGTCTATTATGAAAACCCAAACCCCAGCACACCTAATTGTGAGAAGCCAGGATTGTGTAAACCATGAAAGGACTGCTGTCCATTTGTCCTCTGAGTATCTCCTGACAGCCACTGGCTGGTACCATGCAATGCCTGGTGCCCTGTGCATCATTCAGGAGGCACACGAAGTAAGAAGTTTTGCAGGGGAAGGATGACACAGTTACCCGACTGAGAACTATGTTACACAAACTGCAAGATCCTGCTGTGATGTTTCTTAATATTTCAGTGCTTAACTATGTCAGCTTAAGTGCTTTTGTGGTTTTTGGTATATATTTAAAATAGAAAGTGGTCTGTGCAAGTATACTTATTTCTGAACTAGGTAACTAAGAGACTACAGTCCAGGTTTTGCTAGACATTAATGGTATTCCTTCCTTCCACCCATACTTTCCTCCCAATTCTGCCTTAAAATTCAGCCTGTCAATCAAGACAGACATTTTTTATAGTCTAGATTATTTCCTAACTTCCTTCAAAGAGCACCAAAAACTCTCCACACAGTACATTGCTTTTTATAGGTTTGAAGCATGTAATTAGTGATTGCTTTTCTAGCAATTCAGGAATCACTTCTACATCTTTTAGCCTAGGTATATATAGCAGGATTTGCTTCCGAAGTTTCTTTATTCTCGTGCATGCAATACTTTTACATGCAATACTTCAGAGCAACCCAAGTAATAAAAAGCCCAATTCTGCTGTAGAAGATGTTAATGGGAAACTGTTCTCTGCTCATCTCGTTCTTATATCTGCCCCCTCCCTATTCTTTTCCCCTCCCTCCTCCCCTTCCTCCCCTCCCCTTTTGGTCACTGTTTGCTCTGCTTTAGGACCAAAACTCCAGCTGCTCTAAATCTAAATATTGCTCAGGACATATGGCAACAAACAGCAAAATGAGTTCCAGTGAGTGCTGGTGGGCCGTATCCTTCCTGGCTATTCACACAGGCATTCAGCCAAAACAGTCATTTCACAATGAAATCATTGGGCTAGNGAACATAATTGTTTCAGTCAGTTCGGGCCCCTATCCAATACATTTTTAAAAAAAACCAAAAAACCATAGCTGATGTGCAGCATGCCAATATAGTCTTTGGCAAGGGACATCCAGGCACTTAATTTTACTGTCACATTGGTGTCTTGTAGTGGTACGGTTTTAGAGTCTGGCTCACTATAAGCAACTAGACACTACTCAGAAGAAAGGCCATTTCAGGACTTTGTTGAAGAACCCAGAGTCAGAGGTCTAACAAAAGGCAGCAAGTGTTGAAACAAGGTTAGCAACATGGCCTGAAGTCCTTTTTATTTTTCTTGGTGAACTCAAAGGACCTGTTAATGGAAATACCATTTCTGTAAAATGTTTTTAGATCTAAAAATACTTATAAGAAACAGTCTTTTCACAAAGTGACAAGAATGGGGAGAAATAGGATGAACTTCATCATTTCAGGAATTAAGACATTTTGACTGAGCAGTGTGGCAGCACATTGCTTGAGAGATGCCTGTGTTGAAAGTGAGAAGGGCAACTTTAGTATAGACCTGTGAATGAGTGTAGCAATTTATTAGAGCATATTTATTTTCCTCAATATGCAGTGACTGAGCATGGACTTTTACCTTAGCTTTGGCTATACCTGCTGTGGCCTGGACTACCTCACACCCTGGAAAGGGCTTTTGCTCTTCATTGTCTCTACCAATTCAAGACATGAGGGAACAGAACAAAATTATCAGATAACAAATGTCAAAACCAAGGAAATATTTTTCCCCCCTCATAAAATCAAGGCGTAGAACTTCTTGCTGCAGCAAACTGTAGAAGCTACAAGTATATAACTGAGTAATAAGAGAGAGGAGTCTATTTTAGATGAAACCAAATGCATCAGCAGCTACAGAGCCTGTAGTGCCAGGAGTCTATTATGAAAACCCAAACCCCAGCACACCTAATTGTGAGAAGCCAGGATTGTGTAAACCATGAAAGGACTGCTGTCCATTTGTCCTCTGAGTATCTCCTGACAGCCACTGGCTGGTACCATGCAATGCCTGGTGCCCTGTGCATCATTCAGGAGGCACACGAAGTAAAAAGTTTTGCAGGGGAAGGATGACACAGTTACCCGACTGAGAACTATGTTACACAAACTGCAAGATCCTGCTGTGATGTTTCTTAATATTTCAGTGCTTAACTATGTCAGCTTAAGTGCTTTTGTGGTTTTTGGTATATATTTAAAATAGAAAGTGGTCTGTGCAAGTATACTTATTTCTGAACTAGGTAACTAAGAGACTACAGTCCAGGTTTTGCTAGACATTAATGGTATTCCTTCCTTCCACCCATACTTTCCTCCCAATTCTGCCTTAAAATTCAGCCTGTCAATCAAGACAGACATTTTTTATAGTCTAGATTATTTCCTAACTTCCTTCAAAGAGCACCAAAAACTCTCCACACAGTACATTGCTTTTTATAGGTTTGAAGCATGTAATTAGTGATTGCTTTTCCAGCAATTCAGGAATCACTTCTATATCTTTTAGCCTAGGTGCATATAACAGGATTTGCTTCTGAAGTCTCTTTACTCTTGTGCATGCAATACTTTTACATGCAATACTTCAGAGCAACCCAAGTAATAAAAAGCCCAATTCTGCTGTAGAAGATGCTAATGGGAAACTGTTCTTTGCCCATCTCGTTCTTATAACTGCCCCCTACTCTTTTCCCCTCCCTCCTCCCCTTCTTCCCCTCCCCTTTTGGTCACTGTTTGCTCTGCTTTAGGACCAAAACTCCAGCTGCTCTAAATCTAAATATTGCTCAGGACATATGGCAACAAACAGCAAAATGAGTTCCAGTGAGTGCTGGTGGGCCGTATCCTTCCTGGCTATTCACACAGGCATTCAGCCAAAACAGTCATTTCACAATGAAATCATTGGGCTAGAATCTACAGAATCGAGCAAAACCACTCAAAATAACTAGAGGGATTACTGCAGGTTGAAGAATACCATGTGTTTGGTCTGGTGAGCAGTATTGGTCCAATAGAGCTGAAGGAGGTCACTCTAGAGATCTACGCAGCACAAAGCATCAGCAACACAACCATCTTTCATACATTTTTCTTCAACATGCCCCCCAGTCGTGGTCTGGGATTATGAAGATGCTTCACACTTCTGCCATGCAGCCGTCAGAGGATCAGCAGTGCCGTTCAACTCCAGGTGTACCGGAGGGTTTCTGGCACTCCCAGCGCTGAGACGCAGCACATGCCAGAAATGTCATGTCAGAAAGGTCAAACTGCTTTCTGGTAAAAGATTTTTGTAGTTTACTGTTTTGTAAATACACAATAAAATAAAATGGCAAATGTGAGTTGTTGTCTGAACTCTTAAGATTGTTTAGATGTTCAAGAGAATTTTCTCATGAGAGTCCAGAAGGGCAGAGGGAAGCTGACAGGAATTATCATTTAATACTCACAGCCTGTCTAGAAGATGTCTGCTTGAAAGAGGCATTTTGAAAGATCAAACCACAAAGTAGAGGTCACGTAGTGCTACAGAAGGAGGTCTTCTGGTGCACAGTGTTAACCTTTGGGGGTACCTAGATCCTCCACATAAATATCAGCTGACCTACAAAACTGTATCAATATCCCATTGCATGATGTGTCCCATCAGCTCTGTGGAAAGCAAGCAGGGTGACATCAAAACAGCACCAAGTGAGCGAGACCACCAGATTCAGCCTCCAAGTGAGGCCTGTCTCAAGCAGCGTAGGGGAAGCTGCTTCCCTCTTCTCATACAAGTCAGAGAGAACTTCCCAGAAAGGGACCAAACAATTTTTATTTTTCTTTTTAAACTAAATGCTTTTAATAGAAAACAAAATACAAAATAACTCTTTCCAGAAAGCAGAAATATTTAATCTCTCCAAATGACAAACTAGAACGTGCTTTTTCTGCAGATCCTTGTAAATGCTGATGATTTATCTCACAAAGTGTTCATGAAACCGGTATTGCAACATTTGAGAAAAATCCAACACTGGCAGAGCTGCCTCTGAGTACACACAATAATTTAGTAATACTATTTTTTCCCATGTCACTTTGTGTGTTTCTCCTCATCCTCCTCTCCCTAGATTGCCAACTTCCATTTATGGAAATCTTTCAGTGAGGTGCAGTGGTGGGTTGCCATGCCTTGTTCCCATTAAGAGTCCAAACTTGGCCATTTCCATTCCATGGTGCCCTCCCTCCAGACAAGGCAAGTTGTTCATTATCCTTAAAGCCACCACTCTGTCCCCACTGTCCTCCCATCCTCAAAACACAGTGCAACCAGAGTCAGAAAATTTCCTAATTAATGGAACATAAATACACATAATCACAGCTAGTACCAGGAACCAAACCCAAACAACAATGCAGAGATGGGCCCCAACTGAGGTCAGATTTCCTTGCCCTTATTAAAAAAGAACAAGGGTATTTTCTACTTATTTAGTCCAAAATATTCCAGAAGTGCTATAGGGAGCTGAAATATTTAGGACCACTATCACTGTAGAAAATACATAATGTTCTTTTAATAGAAAGGTCTTAACAATGCTGGTCCTCTGCAATACCAGGAAAGCAAAAGCAAAATAAAACAAAAACCACTGGGCCAGTAGTTCTCCACATGCTCAAGCCAAATTAACAGTAGGTAAGATGTGCCCATCAATCAATGAAGGATATTTAAGTGCAGGTCACCAGTTTATCTGGTTGGAAGTTTCACTTGTCTGGGCCAGGCTTTCAGTTTCCCCAAACTACTGGATTTACTTCCCTTTTTCCCATTCCTACAAGTACAAAATTAGAATGCAGACGTATTTTCACCAATCCTCCTTTTTTTCCTTATTCTGTTCAACAGCACAGGCATTTTTGTGACATCTTAAAGCATTTGCATCACTCTGAACATGCCATACAAGGGGGCAGAGGAAGAGAAGTGTTTCACAGTCAGTAATCTCAGTTTGCAATGGACTCTGACATTCAAGACACCCACCCACTTCCCTAAGACAAAAAGCAAAATTAATGTTCCTGATTTTCTTGTGCAATTCCAGTCACTAGAAGAAGATTACAGGCCATAAACTGTACGCTCAGTACATTATTCATCTGTCCGGTATATACACCAACCAGTTCACTGGAAGACCCGTCCGCAGGGGCGTTGCAGTAAGTGTTCCGAATGTCCCACACCCGAACCGAATTGTCCATCGACGCTGAAGCAATTAAACTACTGTCAGGGCTAAAAGTAAGGCTGGTTATATTGTCTGTGTGCCCCCTCAGTTCTTTGTAAAGAGTTCCTGAAGCCAAGTCCCACAGCTTCAGCCGCTGGTCTTCCCCTGCCGATGCCAGGTACTTACCGTTGGGGGAGAAGGCGAGCGCCAGCACGGGGCCCCGGTGCCCGGTGAAAAGCCTCACTGAGTTGCCCTGCTGAGTGCTCCAGAGGCGCACGGTTTTGTCCGTGGAGCCCGTCGCTAAGTAGTTGGAATTGGGGTGGAACTTGATGCAGTCCACGTCGGCCAAATGGCCCGCGTATATTCGCAGCGGGTACGTCCGATCAAACGACCAGAGCCTGGCAGTGCGATCGTGGGAACCGCTGGCAAAGTACAGGCTGCAGGGGCTAATGTCCAAATCCCAGACAGGATAGGCATGTCCTTGGTACAACACAGTGTTTGTAAAACTGCCCAGGTCCCAGTATCTGATGGACATGTCCTCAGAACAAGATAAGAGTCCTGAACTGTCTGAAAGGAACCTCGTGCTATACACAGGTCCACAGTGTCCTCTCAGGATCTTCATTTCTGTGCCTGCGTTGTCATCCTCTTCCTCCTGGTCACGAAGAAGAAAAAAAAAACAAGGAAGGAAAGCATGTTTATCCATTCAACAAATATAAAAACCTCCATGAGGAAACCAGGAGGGTGTTAATACAGAAGGAATTAGATTATTTATGTTTTTTACTTTAGATTTGGCACAGTTTGTGCAACTCTGAGACACAAACACTGCTGGTGCATTTGCTCTAAGCGAATACTGAAAGAGACAGTGAAATAAGACTTTCTATAATGGCGTTATTTTTAATTTTGGTAGACTTATGCTCAGTCCAGAAGGCATCTTAACCTGAGACTGTAGGCACAGAGGGGAAAAAATACTCAATGACATTTTTCCTTTTGCTAAAAACATATGCATAGTCTCCATCCCCTCTACAAAAAACACTTGGCTAAGATGTTGAAAACAGGTCTTGGCATCTACTCTTTTTTGTGTGGTCATTCTTGGAAGTGAATCTCACAGTACAGAGAAACAATCACAGATGTCTTAAACAAAAGGCAGGAGATGGAAAGACAAAGCAGATTTGAAAAGCTGTCTGCTTAACATTCTTTCCCAACCCTGCACGTGAACAGAAACCCAGCAAGGCTCTAATATCCATTTCTCCCTGCCAGCTCTATCAGGATGCTTTCACATTCTCACCCTCCAAGAACAGCCTTTAAGAATAGCAAATGTATGCAGCTTATTTAGGTCAATGTATCTATTTTGGTGTAGGAGAAGATGAACAATCAGAAAAATGATGGCACTAGAAGCCTTTCTATCCCATTATTCTTCAATTCAAGTACCAGGGCAGATAACCAACAAGTAAAGGCTTTTGTGTTTAAAGACTGTTCAGTGAGCTGAGCTAAAGGAATTTCCCAGTGGAAGGTAAGAATCTCGAAAAGCCTGCTCAGGTAGCACCTCTTGACACTCTAAGGCTACAGACTATACAAGTTTCAACAGATCTCAGAAGTGTCCTTACCTGACAAGCTGGGGTCTCACAGTACAAGATAACCCTTGCTTGGGGTGCACCTGTGTAGGAGCTTGAGATCATCCTTCCTCAGGGCTGTTAGGCAGACACTTTTCCTCAGTACTGAATCAGTAACACTCATTCACAGACAATCTCTGCACATCAAATTCAACACAACATCCTTTTGTTTGTGAGCAGCCCCTCTAACATAAATCATCTTGAACTGGCCCATTTCCTCCAGAAAGAGTATTTCCTGCCCCGAGAGGAAACCCAATTCCCCAGGGCTGCTGGACTGTTGAAAACCAGCAGAAGTCAGAGCAGCAGAAGTCGGTGTGTTGTAAGCAGCTCTCTGTCTCCCACCCCTCTGACTTCAGGACCCACAGACAGTTTGGCTTCAGCTTTAGCAATAGCTGGGAAAGTGCTTTTCCTCCAGTGGTTTCAAATTTCATGCTGGAGGTGAGCAAACTCTAACTTGGCTATCTCCTTGCCTTTCTCCGTCTCAACAGTTGTTACCTAGTAGGCAGCAAGCCATATTTAGCAATGCTGCTTCTCTTCATAGCCAGTGCCCATGGGAGCTTTATAATGCAGCTGAAAGCCAACTTCATCTCTGCTACTGAGGTGAGGCAGAGAGAAACTGCAGGCTCTGGCATGCAAAGCTCCATTCTTATTCAAATTGCTTTTCTACCTCAGATAGAGCATGGCTTACGGGGAATCCACAGCATCTCTAGGCTTCGTTACCACATTAAAGGAGAATGGAGGATACCTGCAGCATTTTATACTATTTCATTATGACCATAAGAGTCCTGGCAAAGTTAAGTGGAAGCCCATTCAAGCTGCCTGTATTGTACTAAAGTTTCTGCAAATTTTGCCCGTCCAGGTACTTAATTTTGTGCTTTCAAATAAAAAGCTACGTGTCTGCAAGCACCTCCTCTTCCCTCCTTGTATTAAGGTACCAGGAGATTTGACACCACCTTCTGCAGTGCTGAAACCCACACTTTTATATGGACACAGGTAGCAAATCTTATCTTTCTGTTTGACTTAACATAACTACACGCTCCTGTCATAGCTCATTGAAAACAGTACATCTATAATGCTTCTGAGTCACCACATTTTTCAGTTTCCTCCCTATCCAAGTTAGTCTGCTGACCAGATTAGCAAGGCAGCTGCAAGTGCAGCCACCAAGTCTCAAAAAGCAACAATGATAGCCTCAAAGAAAAACAAACCATAATGTCACATTCCTCCTTTTTTTTTCTAACCAGTAACAGGTTTTCCTGGGTGTCATCACCTCTCTCATCCTGCAGTGCTCTTAAGATGTCAAAAGGGAAGATCTCTTATCTGCCTACAGCAGAGATGCCCTAGCAAGAAATGATGAGGAAGGATGGCTCTCTTTGCAGGACATTTTTTACTGCTCCTTCCAGAATTCCCTCCCATCTGCCATCAAACAAGGTGTCCGTACCATCCCCACTCATTACCACTTGAAGGACCACTGCCACTTAAAAGCAGAACCTTAGAAGCAGAGCTAAATAGGGTCAAGTCTTAGTCTTCAAAGGATTTAAAGGCTGGCACTATTGTGGCTTGGAACAGAGCATTATTTTCCAATGTTCATTTATGGAGTACCAGCAATCAGCCTGGTAAAATTGCAGAGAGACAGACAATATATCCATTTACATAGCTACAAAACACCAGTTTTATACTGGACCCAAAGTAAGAGACTATAAAGTAGCATTTGTGAGATGCTACTATAAAGAAAACAGAATTACTGTATCCCAAAATAATAAGTCTTGCTTATTTGCAAGAAGCAAGACTTACACTAATGATGTACACTGCAGCACCACACTGAGCAGAATTTAGTAAACCTACATCTAGAAGATGAATTTGACCTTAGTGACATAAAGGCTTCACATGCACTAGGAAAAAATGTTGTTCTAACACATTTGCTAAGTCTCAACCTTATTTACATATATATACACGCCCCTTTACAAGAAGAATTCATGAACTCTACAGAGTAGCTTTAGTGCCACCCTGAACAACACCCACTGAAACGACCATGATTTTAGACCTTTATGACTTCATAAAAGGAAGGATCTGTTTCCTTGCAGAAAATAAAAAAACAGGCTGAAGACTACTTATTTAATACAATACCATTTAAATAAATTATCCAAAGCTAATTATACAATACAGAAATCAACCAACCCAAATTTTAACATCCTCACAAGTTATTCTACAGAACTCACAGAAATAATGTTGAAGCACATTCAGAATTTTTGTTCTTTGTCAAAGTTTGTATCAGTTTTATCCCTTGCTACTGATCAGACTGCAGTGACAATCTGAAATACAGCCCTGCTCACACTGAGCTGCAGCCCAGTTAAGGTAGTCTGGTTTGGTCCTGGTATCTCTGGCTTCCTCTCCCATGGCATCAAAGCAAGTGCTGGCCTGCTCCCACCAGCAACGCTGTGGGTGCCTGTGTATTTTCACTTAGGGCTCCCGGATAGCTGAATTTATTTCCTTGTAGTAAAGGGGCTTTCATTTGCATTTGGTAACCACGTTTGTTTTCAGGCTGGTATTGGCACCCTCCCTCAACTTTGAACTCCTGCTCAGGTCTCTATTTGTTTTGTCAGTGGTGGAAATTATTAAAGACAATGATGACTTTGATCTGTGCTGGTTTTTGACCAGTTTTTGCCTTTAGACCTGTGCACAAAAACTGCAGGGTACACAAAACATCAAGTAGTCACCAAAAGCCATTTGCATTCAGGACTCCATGTCTGTCTCCTAATACAAGTACAATATACAAGTCTGTGACTACATGCTAAAGAAAGCTAATACACACACTCCTGATAACCTGTCAATAGCTCACTTTCCCACAGCCCAGAGCCAAAGAAAGTGACCTGCTGATTTACCAGACAAATTCTACTCTGTTGCAAGCTGCTGACATTTGGTTTCCATGATGGGCAACACAATACACAGCCACATGCCTTATGAACTCTTGCAGTTTATAATGAAAACAAGCTCCATAGCTCCATTTTGGGCTAGTCTGACCCACTTACCTGCTCACTCTGCAAAAAGGGTTACCTGGGAAGCAGTGAAAATGCTGCTATGCTGTCTCACTTTGATGCCTGCCTCTTTTTTCAAGCTGTTTAACAAAGCAATCCCTAGTCACAGATCCCTCTGTGACCACCAAGCTCTTGGCATTCTTCCAAAATAAATAGAACCTTGCCACTAAGTATTTTTTAGAAGAAAAAACAGTGGAAAAAAGGGTGTCTCTCCTGCTAAACACTCAATGAGTTGGGTTTTTTTCTTTTTAAGGAGAAGAGTGAATAAACAACAGAAGAATCAAAATTTTGATCTCTAACCAGATATAAGTTGCTACTTGGGCAGCTGTGTGGAGAGGGGAGGAAGGGTGTGACGAGAAAGAGAAAAAAAAAAAAAGTCAAGTAGAAGATGCCATCTAGCATTGCATGTGAAGGTACACACATTCCTGTCCTTGTCTCCAGCACTCTGGAATAGGATGACTGTAAAGACTCCTTAACAGAGATATTTTACATAATTCTTCCATAACTCTTGACCTCTGGTAAATGAAAGTGAAATCTGAAATACAGTTTTGCACGCAGGAATCTGATTAGACTTCTTTAGCTCATTCCTTACTTTGTCTATGTTTTCCTCTTCCTGTTGTCTCTGCCCTTCTCTCGCCCCTTCTGCCTGGTTATTCTGAGCTGCTTTCTTTCTAGTTTTCATTTGGCACTGTGTTTCCATTCCCCGTGTCACCTTGTTTCATTTTCCCATCCCAAAGAAGGCTCCATGCTTCACAGGAAAGGGAGCCTACTCGAGCCTACTCACCTGTCCCTTCTGAGTTGCCTGTCTACTGTCATCTGTTCAAAAACAGCTGGAGGAGGGAGACCAGCACCTAGGACTAACAAACTAAAACCTAAGCACAGACTGACTGCACCTCAGTTTAGCATTTACAGCCACTGCAGAGAAGAACAAGGATGAGAGTAGGTTATAAAATCTGCGCATCAAGGCAGACAGGTTGTGCAACAGCATCAGAATTCCCTAAGACATCACTAGATACTCAACAATCCATGTTGAAAACAGGTCAGCAGAAGGGGAAAAAGGGGGAAAAAAAGGGTATCCAGACCTCCTCATCCAGGATGTCACAAGCCAAACGGATGCGGGACACATCAACAAGGTGGGGCTCAGATTTCAACTTCCTGGAGCGCAGGCTCCACAGCTTCACACATGAATTATCGAACCCAGCAGCGAGCAGCTTGCTGTTTGGTGAAATCTCTGCAGTGTTCAGCAACTGCTCCGTGTTATAGAAGGCATAGAAACAGATGGTGGTTAAGGAAGGGGGCCCGTCCTTGACACGTTTAATGCTGTCCTGCAGTAAATCCAGCGCTGCCTCGTTCTGCAGAATGGAAGCTGGCACGTCGCTGGGCTCCAGGCCGTTGCTCTCGCTGCGTGAGGAGCTCCCACCGGCATAGAGCTGGTAGTCAGTCCTCTTGGCAGGCTGCACATCCAGGTGAATGTGCAAGGTCAGGACTTTGCACAGGGCGTTGTTGTTGTCACTTTGGAGGTAGCGAAGAAGGTAGTTGTAGCTGTCCTCTTGAAGGCGGATGACGTATTTGTTGTCCAGAAAAGCCCGGAGCTTCAAGTTGGACAGGATATCTTGAATAGTCATGGTAGTCTGCAACTGTTCAATGATATCCTTCTGGCTGGCATTCTGCAAGAACATGCCATGGAAGCGGCTGTAAAAACTGTCCACTGTGCTTTTTAGGCCATTCTGGACCATGTTCAGATGGAGGTAGACAAAGAGGGGATATAGAAGAGGCATCACTTCATGGCTGTGCTGAGAATCTGAATCTACATTAAAAAGAAAAAAAAACAACAAACTTTGAATGATTTCTCAAACCACTTTCTACTGGGAATACAATAGAGCAAGGATGACTACTGAAAAAGTCTTGACAGTGACACCAGAGAGCAAGCAAAAAGAGACATTTGTTGGTACATCTAAGCAACCTCTTCTCTCATTTAAATAGAGATTGTCATATCAGTGAGGTCAGAATAAAATGCAGACATTTCAAAACCCTTTTCAGGTGACAGCTAATAGTATACCACCTCATAAAATATACGATAGTTGAATTTTCCCAATTTATTTCGAAAGAAAAAGTATGCCCTTTGTACCCTTTTTTATTGTGATAAATGAACTTTAAAATGCATTAATTATATTTAAAAGAGTATTTTAAGTGTTTAATCCAAGATTATTTACCTAGCTTGGCCTGAGCTTTGGTGGCTTTTTGTCTCTCAGCTTCAGTAAAACGTTAGTATGGTGCTTTGGATGGAACTGATTTGTCTTCAGGGGAAAGGAAGCTACAGTTTCCAAAATGTACTGCAATATGCTGTGCTCTTGTTTTATTTCTGTGCCTGCTCATGTACATGCTTTTCTCTGCCAAGCCAAATCCCAGCAGTAATTCCTAATACACAGTGTAACAAACCCCCATTAGGCTGTGCAGTACCTTGCAGAGGCTGATCTGTGCAACAGCTCCACCCCTCCTTCCCCAGCTTCTCTGGGGCTGTTTGCCAGCTGCAGGGAGCTGGGAGGAGCGGAGCCCTGCTGAACACCATAGCAACAAACAGGGCCACTATGAGTTACTACCACAGCACCAAATGGTCCAAATTACTGGAAAACAAATAGGCACTGCTGATCCCCAAACATTTGCTGATCCTCAAAATGCAAAAGGCATTGCTGCTTTTCAACGTGCCCTTCCCTCCTGCCACTCACCAATCTATGTTCTCTTTTCTCCTATTCCCTTAGGTTATTTTTCCTCTGTGCTGAGCACTCTTCCAGACTCTCTCTAGTCCATACTATGCCTGTCTCTCATTTCTACAGGAGTAACTACAGAGTGTGTCTGGTGTGCAGTGCATACATACATATTTGCATACTTGAGCATTACTCTCCTTCCTATCCCACTGAAATAGGCCAGAACTAGTGAAAACAGTGGAATGCATGTAGTAAAAGCTATAAGCAGTCAGCAGGTCTCTTTTTTCTCCAGGTGCAGTAGTCCAAAAATGAAACAAGAGAAGGACCTCACTTTGCAGTAGGGGAAAAAGGGAAGAGGAGGGAAGTTGGCAGAGACAAGAACAAAGAAAATGTTCCCTAGGAATATATAAAGAGGTTACAGGAGCTGGGTCTGTCTAGCCTGAAGAATAAGGGGGTATTCAACTGCTTGCCTTCAGTACCTGGTGGGACGTTACACAGGAAAAGGCTTATTCTCAGAGGTGCTCTGTGGAAGGACAACAGGCAAACTGCTGCAAGTGAAATTCTCACTGAATTGCAGCAGGGCCCCAGAAATGCATACCAACCTCCAGAGCATTTGATTTTCTGAATTTGACTGGAAAAGGCTCTGAGCAACCTGATCAAAAACCCATCTTGCCCCACTCTTAGCAGGTGGTTGAACTAAAGACTATTTAGTTAAGTTACTCCATGTCACTAATCCCCTACCCACTCCTCAGTGGGGCAGGCATCAAATGGGAAGTGTCCTGCTGTGCCTTGTGGCTGGTTGGCAAGCTACTCTCTTGAACAAACAGAGGTAGTTCGTGTGTGTAAGATATCAAACTAGAGCAAGAGGGACAAAAAAGATGAAAGCAGTCAACATGAACACCAAAACCTAGCACTTCATCAAGCATGAAGCAAGCATTTCACCAAGCACTGAACAGAGTTATTGTACTTCTAAAAATCTATTAAACCATAAGGATTTACTTCAAATACTAAAGTGCAAAGGTATTGAACTGCTGTAGGTGGCAAGGTTTCAAGAATTCACTATTTTCTGCCCTTCCCTTCCAAAACTATCAGAAATAATAATCTCAATGTTATGCACGCTAGGATCAAATCCCTACACTGGACAAATGTTGTGTGCAACAACTTCAACTCACTTGGTACTATTCTTTAAAAATTCTATCTGTTTTCTTCTTCCCATGTTGGGGATTTATAGAAGAAATAAGGACATTCCCAAGAGTACCTTTTTAAAAAATTACTGACTAATTATAAAAAAACCCCTCATGATATGTCTTCTGCACCATCATGGAGTAAGAATTTTTTTTTTACTTCGCTGTAGTGCTCCAGTCTCAAAGCCAGTAAAGCTACATTTACAGAAACAAGTTCCTCCTTAAAAATCCAGACCACCATAAAAACAAGCCAATTATGGATAAAATGAAAAACATTAAACTAGGAGACAACAGAAAAGTACAGTCATTTCTCAGTTACCTGCCTTTCACATAAAACACTAATTTTCCTTCCTGTCCTGTGTAAATATGGTGTTGTCTAGAAGACTTACAAAAGGCAAATGCTTGAACAAGAAAGGATAAGGAGCCAGTCATCTACAAAACTCAAAGCTTTTCAGGCACACAGAAAACAATAAAAAAAAAAAATTAAATATTTCTGTTTTTACTGAAATCTCAAAACCAGAAATCAAAACATTGTCAGAGACATGATTTTGAATTTTATTATATTGCCCTTTACTCACTGAAATGATAAAAAAGTCAGCTATTTCTTCTTCCCTGCTTCCTGATTTACCTGTCAGAAAATTGCGTAATCGTCCAAACTGTACTTCATATTGCTGTGGCTCCGCCAGGCAGGGAGCTGCAGACACAACGTTGGCACAACCAGACTCAGATTGGACTGTGAAATAAAAGCAAAAAATTACATGAGGATTTAAGGATTTTTACATGTATGTCTGAAGACAAAGCTTCTCATAAAGTCTAAGGTATTGCAGGCACTTGGATGACATTTCATCTTTCAAACCATTCAGGTACGACATAGTCCAAGCAAGTAAACACAGCATCAACCACCTAGACAGATCATGAAAGCCAAAACCCATCCTAAAAATCTCAGCAACTCACCTGCTCCACCCAGAACACATTTTAAAGTTTGCAAATACAATCTTAATTTCCCAAGAAATTCAGAGTAGCAACCATCCCAGACCTCTTAGAAGTTTTACAACTTTACACTCAGAAAGATGCGGAAAGCAACATACAACTTCCTCCAAAATATAGTTTTTCAGTGAGCTCTCAACAACCATCATGAACAGGTCTAAAGTTACAATACTTCATATTCTCAAATTTCTCATCCTAGTCATTATAATTTAAAACAAATTATAATCATTATCATTAAGTCTCACAGAGGTGGTGGAGAAAACACTAAATCTCTAAGCAAACACTTAGTAATTTTTAACCAAAACGTGCCCTCCTCCCTGAGGATTTTAGGTTAAGGGATAGCTGGCAACTGACCACAAAACCAGTTGTTATGATCTCCTCAGACTGTGTTAAACTGTTTTTCAGAACCAGAATCTGGTAAAAGTGGCTTTGAACTGTTTAGAAAAGGAATTGGCTTCTCCTCCTCTGGCACCAAACCTTTGCTGTTCTGCTAATGGCCTGGAATCTGCAGAGGACGTTGTGCAAGTTTACAGACATGCATGAAGAAACCCCAAGCACATGCAAATACCAATGATTAGAAACTCAAGTTCTGCTGTTCTAAATTGAGCATGAGAGGGCAGGGAGTTTCACTACTTTCCTTTCTGATATTTTTGTTTTTACATCGTATATCTCTTGTCCCCTCCAAATCCCCTATTTTTATTACTTTCACTTCACCTTATTTCAGTCTCCCTTGCCCTGCACCACTTTCCATCCTCTGCCTTTCCTGATTGATTGGGGGGCTTTTTATTCCAGCACTTGGCTCATGCACAGAGGCACAAGTCTGACAGCCCGGGAAGTCTATAAACAACATTATCAAATGTTCACACGCTAAAGAGAGATAGGCCAGCCTCCAGCTCATCTCAATGCCTCTAATTAGAAAGAGATCAGCACATAGTACACAGGCAGCCTGTCAATATTCTTCCCCCAGTCCTCTCTCTCTTTCTCTCTCTCTGGTAAAGTTTACCTCCCTTCAGCTTATGTAAATACAGGAGGCATGTTTGGCAAGCTGAATTCAGCTTTTGAAACAGAGATGGGCTGATCTCACTATCCTCTCTTTGGGAAAAAAAACCAAAAAACCCAACAAAACCAGATTCCAGCACCAATATGATACCATCTCTTAAATCAGTTTATATCTAAACAAATTAACTTGCTGAAAGGCACAGCTACACTGAGCTTTCTACAGCCTGGCTGCTTCAGAAACTCAAAAACGTTAAGAACTCCAGGCTCAAATACTGGTAACTACTCAACAGCTAAAGTAAAAAGCTCTGCTGTTTGGATGTAAAATTGAATATAATCAATATTCAGCAGGAGAAACTAAGCTGCACCTATGCACATGTAGTAACTAAAGGATACTTAGTGACAGTTTCCAATGTCACCCATACAACTCTTTGTAAAGGCAAAGAAATACAGAAATATGAGGGCCTGTCTCTTATGCTATGGCAGGATTACATGTAACAGTCAACTCTTCACAGAGATCTGGTGGCCTCATTTCTGCAGGAATTGGAATGGCCTGCCACCTTGCTCATGTTATGCAAGCAAAACTCATTGGCCTAGAGTTTATGAGATATTTTCTCCACACCACAACTTTCTCTGCATTTGCAACTTAATTCCAAAATTAAGGTGTACTTCATGCTTCAGAAAGTGGAGTATCATCTTTGTCTGCCTGTCCTGAAACAGTTTGACTGGGTAACCATTACGGCTTATTCTTTCAGTAATGATGCTAGAGCATCCCATCCAGTAAATGAACCCTACATACCAGATATTTCTAACAAATCCTATTTGCCTTCCCAAAACTTTAAACCAATGAGAACTGCAAAAAGGATCAATAAGTCAATTGACTCCAAAACAAGAGTAAAATTTCATGCACATTTTTCACCTGGTAGAAATAAAACACTGGCTTTATCTTTCTCATACATGAATAAATCGATCAGAGTTTCTTTTCCACCTTCCCCAGTGGTCATAAGAAAATCTATTGGAAATATCTGCTCCTTCATATCCAATAAATGTGTTCAGCTACGCAACCTGATAGGAAATTCAAAGGAACTCACTCCTAACTCAGGGATATGGACAGTACCCTCCTGGTCTTGGCTACCAGCAGAACTGCTTCCAGCTAACAAATGTGGGGCTACTGTAAATGTTGTGTAACAGCAACTGATTCCTATTTTAGATGAGTGTGATGATGTATAATTGTAGATTATTTCAGTTAGTCATATGTGCTAATGGTGCTATGGGCAGTAGTAGAGGAACCTGCTCCTTGGTCACTTACTCTGTCCTCAGACACTGTTCTTGTTTTCTAGAGAAATAAGGGATAATCACAAGGAAGCTCTTTGCTTTATTTTACTGCATATATAATCAGACAAAATCCTAGATAATCTCATCTGGGCTCCCCCTCCCACAGAAAAGGTTGGACCAGATCATCTTCCAAGGCCCTCTCCAAGTCTCCTATTCACACAGGCTAGTTAATTTAAAAGTCAAACAGAGGAGCTAAACATAAAAAACAAGGTGAACTTTGCTACGGAAAAAAGCAAAAACATCTTCAGAAAACCATATTTGATCACTTTGCCCAAAATAAAGCACTGCAGGCTTTACAAATCTGCTCAGTTTTTACTCGCTCTGCAAAACAAAGATGACTGCAGCAGAAAGTATTTTCAGCATCTGTTGTCAGATTAAGTAACAAGCTCGGGTTTGCTTTTCTAACAGTCATTGATGGAACTGCAGCATGCTCACTGACAGCTCACTGCAAGCACATTTGAAAAGAAGTAGTAAGCAGCTGAACTCATGAGAGAAGCCCATTTTCAGTTCTAATGAAAACTGATGACCAAATTCTCAATAACCATCCACAAAACCCATGCACTGGCAAGAAGATACAGACCAATATGAGATTTAGTAATAATATTTGGTGGAAAATCAGTAAAAAAAAAGACAAAATCCAAGCACACACTTATTCACACTCTTTACTGAAATATTTTTTTTTTCTGCATGAGGGCATGTGCTCATGCAAGGGTTTGTAATCCAGCTAATCTCCACTACTTCAAACACTTCTGTGTCCTCCTCATAGGGAGCATTCTGAGCATATTCCGACACTGACCCTTCTATCCACTTCTCACATAAAATCTCTCATTGAAAAACAATTCAGGAGTTTACTTTGGTTTCATTCTTTCCCCATCTTCCCCAGTACATTTTCAGGGATTTCAATAAACTTCTGATAGTTAGGCTGAAAGAAGCGAGGAAGTGAAAAGTACTACGACATTAAGTTGCTTCTAATAAGGAAACATTGTCCAATTTCCTCCAGGCCAAAGAGGGAGTCCTGGACATTCACCTACAGGTCACTCATCTTTGCATGGTTAACTATGGTAAAATGCTCTAAAGGTGGAAAAACTGTTCCTGCATCCAGTCCTATCCAGCCACAAACACAGCTACTAATATTTTGTCAAATCAAGTCATATTACAAGTAACTCCACCACTCTCCTCTGTCTGAGATACTGTCATAATCTAAGCAGTTTTACTGACAGAAAAAAAGTTTCTCGCTTTTTTACCCAAAATGTCAGCCCAGTATTTGCTATTACTTTTACAAGTAAATTTAATCCCCATAATGTCCGCTTATCTTTCATCCTTCCAACAATTTTATGTGCTCAAGCAGCAGCAGAGTTTATTAAAACAAAAATAATAATTACAATGAAAATTGTCACAGGCACAATTTGGAAAGCAAGCTGTGTGGCAGGATTCAGAAGTCTTTAAGAAGGAAGAAAGTTTATCTCCCTGCATGCCTTGTCTCATCCACTGAAGGTTTTGGTTTTTTTCCCCAAATGACAGAGCAGACTTCTGAATAACTACAAAGCTGACTATGCCAGAAAAAGACACAACTTTCAATTTGTGCTCAAGCAGCAATTTCACAAACTTCAATTTCACGTGATGTAACTCTGTTGGAGTACAAAGGTACAACAAAATTTCCTGCTTCTACTTCCTTTCTCATCTAGGTTCTTCTTCTCTCCATTCCAAAGCACCACTACTCACCAGACTTCACGCTATTTGGGATAAAACATATGTATTTTCCACTACCCTCACATGGTATTTCAGCCTGATGTTTCCTTGACTATGAATGTCACCTTGTTACACTTCCACTCACATTTTCCTTCTTCAGAAGTTCATAATTCACGCAAACTTAACAGTGAGAAATGCCTTAATTTCAAAAGGAGAAATGTCCATACATGCAGACAAATTCATACAGCTGCCAGCACACATGCTCACAACTTGGCCAAGAAGCAGTCATGGAAAATACGACAGGATTACCTGTGAGATTAGCTGCCATCTCTTCAGCAGTCTGACATAGCCTCAGCCCTTGTTTTAGGGGACCTTCCGAGTCCACATACTGACGGCGCTTGAGGTAGCAGGACACTGCCATCTGAATCTGTTCTGTGCGTACGCGTTTCATGACCTCAAAAGAACAGAAAGAGGCGATGAGACTCTTACAGGGTAAGCTGAGATCAGCCAAGACTGTAGCTGCATTAATACTGATAGAAAACAAACATCTCCGTATTTTCGTTGATGAAGTATGAAACAGAACCTTCAGGGATTTGCCTCTCAGTACTATGGTCTAACCAGACATTTTGCTGCCTAATTCTACCAATTTGACAGAAGAATCTGGACTAAAACTGCAGTGGTGAACTGAAGCATCTATGTCAAAAACACTTCATAAAAAGAGAATATCTTTCCTCCTTGAGTTCTAACAGAAGCAGTTTGAGTAATCTTCAGTGATTTTTCTGGTTCCTCTAACTAACCAACAAAAAAAAAAGAAGATGCAGTGGAATGAGAAATTTACATACAAAGAAGGAAATTTTGGAAACATAATGCTTTATATAGCAAACTTATTTGGGGAGTCCAAGAAGCAATAGCTTATTGGCTGAACTCAAAGGTCAGAACCAGAATTCTGGCACTTCACACAGATAGGTCCCCCAGAAAAAAAGAGGGAAATTAAAAGCAGAGCCTTCTGTCTTTGTCACCTGCCTTGACCGATCCAGGCTTCCCTCCTACAAAAGTTTGAAACAAAAAGAATCCTTTGAAGGTTTTTTTAATATACATTTAGGAAGTCATCCTCACAAACACCACTTAGAAGTACCTCAAAATCAAAATAAGCCCAATGCTGCCTTTTAGCCTCTGTCTTGCAATAAAAGAACCTCAGTAAGATGAATTCAATAGCTCTCTTGCTGACTGCAGTCACTGACTGCATCAATCCTTCACAACAGCCATTGACTTTACACAAAAGTTAAGATAACCTAAAAGGCATTAAATAAAGCAGAACTAAAACACAGGTTTGTTTTTTTTTCCTATCACAACAGCAGGTAAAATCTGCCTGGAGATAGTTCAACACCTTATAGCCCCACTACCAATGACATGAATGTTTCCTGAGTGCTAGTGCTTCCTGGTTTGAGCAGCTAAATCTGATGAAACACAACTTCTCTGAGAGAGACAAGGATATCCTTCCTCCCTTTGTAAGAACCATTACTTCTACCAAAAGGACAGCTTTAAAAATATTATTACAGATGAGTTTTTTCTAATACCCATGCACACTTTAGTGCTTATTCTACTTGTTAGAACAATAACTGTTCTGTGAGTTAGGTACAAGTGGATGAGGATGCAAGGTTTCAGCAATAGTTCAGTTTCAACAGATACATGGAATTGCAAACCTACATGCTTAGGTGAAAACCTTAAAAAGATTCCCATTTGTTCCCACAGGTTAAGTAATTGCTGAGGGAGCGGAAGAGGCATCAACAGGTGGGAGTTTTTAAAGCATTTCCAGATAAACCCCTTAAAATAAAAAGTTTTCAACACCTTTTTTCACTCCAAAAGCAAACTTCCTTTTCATCTTCCCTGCAATTAAAGAAGTTACATCTGAAACACTATCTCAAGCGTAACACTTCTGCTGCATAAAACTGTAGGAAAGACAGAATTCTTATCAAGACCACCAAGAAGAATGGACACAAGGATGGACCCTCCTAAAAAACGCCCTTAACCTAAGCTTCACAATGTATTGTTACCATTCTGCATTTCAGCCAGCAGCATGGACTCATGTGCAAGTGATTTTGTCCAAGTCCACACCGAGGCCTTTATGCAATCTGTACAGTTTCTTGCTCCCCTATGTACTCCTCCCTGCAGTCACAGTAGGGAATGCTACCAGCAGTATCTCAAGGAGACATTTTTCCCTACTCCCAGGTGACACAACAGGAACTACCTTAAGGAAATGTGTCTTCACCAAGAAACACCCATTGGCATCAGACACACTGTCCTCCACACTCTAATTTCAGCTCTTTGCTTCTTCCTTCATTTTGCCTTTATGCTTCACACTCAGCATTACAAAGAACAATGTCACCGAGGCAGGAAAACCATTAATGAAAAGTCCAAGAGCAAAAACAACACTCCTACAAATATTCTTTATTGAGCCCTTTATCAAAATCAGAGTGTATCATAAAATAAGCATAAAGATGACCCACCAAAATGCCTTCAGCCTGGTTCCAGCTATGGCAATTCACAACAGGTCGATAATGCAGAATTTAAAGGCATAAAAGAACAAGCCTGCTGTTTTTAACTTTCAATCAATTTTAAGACTCTAGCTTTCACAAATGAAGATAATCTCCAAAATATGTAACAGACTGAAAGCATATAGAGTTCCCTGTGCATGAAAAGCATAAAGCTTGAAACAATTGTTCCAAAGTCCCAGCTGTCTCATTCTCTTTGAACAGCCAAAGAGAATAATAAACGCTGATGCCGTTAACTAATTTTACTGATAAGCAAAATACATAAGGAAAGAGAGAGGAAAGATCACATTGTGAGAATGCAGAGCTACAATGCAGCATCTTCTGCAGTGTTCCAAACTGGAGCACTGAAAAAAGGTTAAGGTAATTTTTTCTGAGGAACCAAAACCACTGAAAAAAAAAAAAAAAAAAAAAAGAGCAGAGGTTAATAACACAAAACACATCACAAATTCCTCCTTCTTGGAAAAGCTGGAAATTAGCTGTGAACTATGCACTGGGCCAAAAAAATTATTTTCCCGCCTATGCTACATTTCAGGTACAGGTTTAGGCAGATTCCACGGCCTTGAAATAATCCCAGTACAGACATACTGAAAAGAGCTTAAAAACTAACACTGGAAACACTGCTTTCAAAGACTCTGTACTCCTGCCCTGACACTGGGACAGCAGTCTCATTCTTCCAACATACTGAGAAATGACCTGTGAGCATCAGAGAGCTAAGTTAAAAAACACCCAACCCCCAAACCAATAAAAGCATAAAAACAAAAGCATATTTTGAATATTCTCTAACAAGAACTCTGTCTCAGGCCTTAGTTATGGATGGCAAAAAAATAATCTTTTATCCTTTATCACCACATGTGAAATCTGGGGCCTACCAACAAAGATAGGCCTCAATTTTTCATTTTCTTACATTAGGATAATCTGAAATTTAAAAAAATTTCAGAATAAATAAGGATAAACTGATATGAAGATAACCATGAACTCAGAGCCCAGGGATGTTGCATATGCAGCAACTGCAATACACAAAAACAGGCAAGTAAACATGACAAGTTGACTTGGCAGTGGTGCAAAATAGGAAAATTGGATAGCAGAAACTACGGAGAAGGTTATTGCCTGAGCAGTGGCATTCACGTGAAGAGGCAGAGAGGGAACAGCTGTGATTTTAAAAGAGCATGAATCCATTTGCATTTGGACCGAGATCTGGCTCACCATCCACGAATGCCGCTTTGCCAATTCCACATTGTTTCCCCCCGACCCCCCCGCGGCCCCAAGGCGGTGCCAAGCAGAGCTTCACCGATGTCCTCTGCGGGACCTGCGGGACACGCTTTCCTCCAGCCCACTTCACACCACCTCGGCTCCGGCTCCGCCACCCCCGGGCCCTTCCTGGGCCGAGCGGTGCCGCGGAACCCGGCGCTGCTCGCTCCTGGGCCCTGCCGGGGGACACCGGGGCCGGGAGCCCTGTGGGCCCCACGCCCGTCCTGGGGCTGCTGCGCGGGCCGAAGGGCGCTCGCTGAAGGGACGCCAAAGTTACAGCCTTCTCCTGTCA
>VZTB01017134.1:0-47040 GCA_013397245.1 Thryothorus ludovicianus | reverse complement strand
TGGTGGGGGAGAGGTGGGCGCTGGGGAGCGGGGCCGTGGGCGGCTGGCGGGCGGGCGGAGGGGCGCTTGGGCCCCGCGCGGTGCCACGTGGGTGAGTGGGTGAGTGCGGGGCCGCTGCTCGTCCGACCGCTCTCGCCTTGCCTGGCGTTTCTTCCAGACGCGTGTCTGCCCCTTCGCTGTTCCCACGTGCCGCCTCCATGGCGGCGATCTACTCCGGGATTTACCTGAAGCTGAAAAGCTCCCAGACTTCTTGGGAGGACAAACTCAAACTAGCTCGGTTCGCGTGGATTTCTCACCAGTGCGTCCTGCCTAATAAGGAGCAGGTGAGTACTTTGTACTGGTGAACATTGATGAAAGAAGAAGAGACCCATGGTGAATTGTTGCTGTGGGTGAATCAGTTCTTAAAATCCAGATCTAGCTTGTAGCTGGCTGATAGCACTGTAACGCTGATTTAAGATTGTGATCAGCTTTCTTTGTCTTTACATGAGATGATTTTATAACAACGTATTGCAGGTAGCTTCAGCATAAAGACCTGCATTCATGCAGGATAGAAGAAACTTTCTTCTAGAGAAGGTGGTGCTTGTGTTCTGTCTCTTAGAGACACGAGAAATCATTGTCTTCAAAGCTGTCATTGCCTTTGGTATTATGTGCCGTTAAGGATGCTTTTGATCATAGTTAAAAACAAGAAATTCAGGATGGGAGGACTGACTGTAGCTATGTGTGTGTTCTCTGGTGCTCAGAACTAGTGCATGAACAAAGAGCATACAGATTCATGGGCTGCTGCTTGGAAGGTAGTTTGGTATTCTCTTCACGGAACTTACCCTATCTCCTAAGTCTTTCGTGTTGGCCGTGTTTCTTCAAGGTCTGTGCAGTGTTTCCCTGGGTTAGGGGTGTCTTGTCTTATTTTTCCAGCCCTGGTAGTACTTTGGGGTCTTGGGTTTGTACATCTGAGATCTATGTTTCAGGTTCTTTTTATTTCAGTTACTTAGAATACTAAACTTAGCCTTACACCACAACTTCAGTTTTAAAACAGTAATTAGTAGATTTCAACCTTTTCCAGTTTGCACCCATCTAAATTCCTAGGCCTACATTTCTAGGTAGTGAGTTTAAACATATGAAGAGAAGGACATGAGTGGAATCACAGCTGTCAGAAAGTGAAAGTCAGCTGATTCTCTGAGAACTGATTCTAAAGACTGCATTTGCTAACTAGTATCAACTGTTAGAATTAGAATGTTGTCAGATTAAAGATGTTCACTCCTGAAAGCTGTTCTCAGATGGTACGTGCAAGCACAGGTACATTAAGTACGGAGTGTAAGCTCTTAGGAAAGGAAACCTTTGGGAGCAGACTTCTCTGCTCACTCAGAGGCTATTCTGCTTGGATGTAGCACAGATCTCAAGACACAAATGTTGTAACTATGAAGAGGTACTGCTGTTCTCCTGTTTTTGCTTGGGGGTTGTTAAAGATTTCTTGTTTTCCCTTCTGTTAACAGGTTTTACTCGACTGGGTAAGCAATGCATTGGTTTCTAACTACAACAAGAGACTTGAACTAGAGGACGAAGTTGTTGAAAAACTCTGGGCATATCTTGACAATGTTATCCATAGTAAAAGACTACATGATCTCTTAAAGAGCGGAAAAACAGTTGGTCTCAGTTTCTCAATTGCACAGGTAACTGCAACTGGATATCTGATAAAATTCTGGATAGCAATATGTATCTCTTACAGTACTTGACTCTTCCTCACGGTGTCAGATGTTGTACGAAATATGTATTAATGGTTTGCAGGACCTATACTGAAAGTTTCTCTATTTCTGTTCTGCAATACAGTCTGTATTTGTGCAGCACTAAGGTTAAAAATGGCAGAATTAGTGAATAGCTGCAAAGGCACTGAAAATGACTGGGAAAATGACCCTTTTAGATTTCATCAGATTTAAAGGAAGCAAGAAAAGAATGTCTTTACATGTAGAAATTGAACTGTGAAGTACGGAGAATTGGTTGGATGAAATCTGTGCTTCAGAGATGTTATGCAGAAAGGATGCCAAATTTAAATGTGGTCTGGGTGTGAAAACCTGTCTGGATGAAACTTAGGTCAGATCAAAAGGACAGGGTAGCCTGAACACCAAGGACAGAAGTGGTAGAGGGTCCATTGCAAAGAACTGAAGGGTCTGTTTTAGTCCAAGTGTTCCAGCTGAGGAGATGAACCATCCACAATAAGGTGTAAGGAGACAGGTGAGATTTTTAACAAAATAGAGGTAGATTTGTAAATTGTTACTGAGTTTGTTTGGAGACATTATCTGAAGGTGAGAAAAGGGCATTAAAAGTAGATTGAAGGAGAAAACAGCAGGGAAATATATAAAAAGTTTGAGAAAAGGAAGAGAAATGCAGTATTATTTCTCTAGAAATTTTTATCCCTCAAAGAGAAGAGAGAATAGTCCTTCATATTCCATATATCAGGACCAGAAACTGTCTCATTTTCAAATGTAAAGATGATATTTAGTCATGGACATTCTTACTAAATAAGCTTCCTGAATCAGAGCAGGGATGTGCATTGTGTGTGGGGTTTTTGTTGTTGGGAGCATAATTTTGGGGACCATTCAAAAAGGGAAGAAATTTTTCCCTACTCCATTTCTGCAGGATGAACTATTAGTATCAAGTCTTATGCTGTTGCCAGTAGCGTGCATGAGGTCTTCCTTACTCATCTGGTGCTGCAAACATGCAAGGACAGTGGAGCTTCTCATTTGAAACCTGTGATGTGAGAGGCCCAGCAGCAGCTGTTGGCATGTCCCCCTTGCTTGCAGCCACAGCTCATAGAAGATGTTGTTGGTTAATTATGATGGGCTTTATATTTCTCTGCTAAATTGAGTGGTTTTGGGGTTTATTTTTGTTTCTTTTTTTCAGATCATAAACAAAAGGTTATCAGAGGCCTGTTCTGAAAAAACACAGCAGAGCATTGGTACCGTACTGAGCTGCGCCAGTGGCATCCTTTCTACTGCTTCAATGTCCATCATTTACACAGCAAAGTGTGAGCTTTTGGTTGATCTCCTCAGCAAGCTGTCCAAGCTGGCATGTCAGCAGCTGGCTTCTGACGATGCTCTGGGCTCCCAGTTGTTCAGTGTCCTCCAGCTTACCTTTGCTCAGTACCTCCTGATCCAGAGGCAGCAAACCAACCCAAACCATGTGTTTGGGCAAGTGACAAATCTGTTGCTCCAGCCATGTTTGCTCCTGAGGCATTTGCTGGCTGTGAGGAGCTGGACACAAGAGGATGATAACCATGTGCGTCAGCACCTGAGCAGAGAAATACGAAGCCAAATAGAAACTTTGCTGCAGGCTGGATTATTTCAGCCTGAGCTTTTGCCATCCTACAAAGAAGAGCTGCTGCCAGGACAGGAACTCCAGGAGAAGAGGAAAACTTGGAAAACTCCTTTGCTACCCGTCAACACAGTGCAGACCAAGCTGGGCAGAGACTTGTGTGAACCTGCCCTCCATGGAGTGGTTGTGGCCAATTCAGTGTCCCTGCTATATAAGCTCTTTCTGGACTCATACTGTAAGGCAGAAAACCACCTTGTGTGTTTCCACATGCTCAGGAGGCTTTTTGGATGTCTCAGGCTCTCTGACCTGCAAGAGGCAGGGGGGAGCAATATGCTCTCCCCTGCGGACTGGAGCACGGAGCTACTTGCTTTGGAGCAGCTTCTGAACTTGGTGCTCAGCAATGATATCTATAATGTTGCCCGTGACCGTATCCAGCACAAGCAGATACAATTTGGGTTTTACCGGAAGCTAGCACAGATGCTGCTGACACACTCCCAAGCTTCCATCCCTGCTTGGTTCAGGTGTCTCAAACTCTTGATGTCATTAAACCACCTGATAGTAGAGCCAGACCTGGATGACTTGGTGTCATCAGCTTGGATTGATGCCAAGGCCTGTGAGGCACGAACAAAGAAGCCGCAGGAGACTCTCATCAACACCATATTCCAGATTTACTCCAAGCTGAGGCAGTTCCCACGGCTCTTTGAAGAGGTGCTGACGGTCATTTGCAGGCCAGCTGTTGATGAATTGAGGCCGGCTGTCTTCTCTGCTGGCCTGACAGTAAAGCTTCGTGAGTGCCTTCTTGAACTGCCCCCCAACCAGATTCTGGACGTTCTGTGTCTCTTTGTGGAGAAATGCCAGACCCTTATCATTCCAGCTGTTGAAGGGTCAATTGACATGGTCTTGAAGCTGATGTCAGTGTGCTTGGTGCTGCATGCTTTTCTGTTCAACATGAGGAGCCTAGATGATGTCACTCCTTCCCCTGTGGTGCTTCGCACTCAGCATTTGATGGCAAACATACAGAAGGGAATAATTCAGCCACTGATGGAGCTGCTGCAGGCTCCTAGGAGAGAAGAAAAGTCAGAGCTTTGGCTAAGAAAGGCCAGTGATGCTGCTCTCCTCCTTGTTTACACTTGGGTTGAGGTAGACACTCTGTTTGGTGTTAGCTGCAGTAAATATGTGTCTCCAACAGCTGAAATTGCTGTTACTGAACCTGCTGCAAGGCACCGGGACATTTCAGCTTTTCTGCCTGGTGTCAAGGAGCAGTGTTGGAGGAGAGTTATGGAACTTGCAAGTAGTTTTGCCTCCACTAGTAGATACTGCTTAGAACTGCTCACACTTCAGAAAATGAAGATGATGTTAATGCAGACCGAAGCTGACCTACAGGCCTTGCAGCATGCTGCAGCTTTCATCCTGGATTCTGGAAGATCCTTCATGAGCAGAGGAGAATCTGAGCTGTGGGATGGAGATATCAGCGCAATAACTGAACTTAGCTACCCCACAGCACACTGGCACCTTGTCATGTCCAACCTGACCATCCTGTTGCCATACATGTCCTTAAAAGATGTAGAGTACCTTGCAAATGTGCTTCTAGAGACGCTGATGTTGCCTGAAGCTCAGGAAGCTGCCATGGACCAGGAGCCTTCCATCAGCATTGGAAAGATATCTCTTGGCTTGATCCACAGCTCCCTTCTACCAGAAATGAAGGTCCTGCATTGTGCTTTTCTGACCCATCTTATTCATCAGTTTGCTATGGTACTGCCCACTGCTACCAGGGATTCAGTAGATCTGCCACTTCAGCAGCTGTGTGTGACTAATATTCCTTGGCATGAAGAAATTCTGGCTGCGTGCAAAGCTGTTGACCCATTGGAAGTACCATCAGAAAACAAACTGCTGAAGAATGAGCTGAGCTTGTCTTGGAAAACACTGGAGAAAGTTGCTCAATGTATAGTATTGTTAGCAAAAAATGGTTGCCCTGTCATCCTGAAAGAACATCAGCTACAAAGATGCCTGGGTTTGCTAGAAATTGTTTCTCTCCTGAAATTAGACAGTTTTTTCCCCTCTGACTGTACTCGGTGTTTTCTGGTGCTGCTGTCCCTGCTAGTTAATACCAGGGCTAGTGTCTCTTGCAGCAAGTTGTTACTGCTAAAGGTATTAAGTACTTGCCTCCACCTCCTGAGGTGCCTACAAGCTGGCAATAATGCCAAATCTGTTTTTAAGGTGTTACATGCCAGTGATGTTCTTGAGGCTGTCATGACCTCCCAGCTTAGAGCTAGCAAATTCTTCTCTGATGTCTTGACTGTTCCTGTTTGGGCACAGTATGTCCAGGAAGTCCAAGAATTTTTGGATAACTTTCTTCAGATGATTATTGAAAGAAGACAAAGTGTGAAGCTCAACTTGGAAAAGTTCGTGTCTTTCCTGGTGAGCTGCAGGCCAGACACAGGTGAAGCCAAAAGCAAAGACTGGAAAAACTGGAATCCCGCAGCTGAGCAGTTACTGCTCACAGCATTCACCACCCTCTGTCATGTCATCACACTGCAGCTCCAGCAGCTGCCAGAAAAGAAGCTGCATTCTGCTGATGTGCTGTCGACTCTGTTGGAACCAGTGGTGCTGCAGATGGTCAGAATTGTTGAACACGGTCTTCAGAGTAACAGCCCAAACCAGCTTTTGCCTATAGCATTCATACCATCTGTCACCACTCTCCTCAAAGCAGATCTGAGCCATGCTATCAAGAATGATTGGCCAAAGGAGCCCAGTGGGTTCTTGGAGTGGCCCCGTATTAAACTGTACCAAGGGTTTTACTCTCAGATACTGAAAGAGCTGCCCTGTGGAGGGAGTAATCTGCAGTTCCTTCAGCTTGCATTGCAGTTCCTGACCGTCTTCTGCTCTGTGCCAGAGCTGTATCCTGGAGAAGAAACTGCAGTCATGGTTGTTTATGCTATAAAAAAGCTTCTCTCTGGTATGAAAACTCTTTCTCCACCCCCTTTCCTAATTTTACGAGTTAAAAGCCATTTAGCAAAGCATACAGCTTCTTTAAAAGTCTGTGTTTACTTGTGTTAAAACAGCAGGCTATCCTTAAAAGCACAACAGGAAAATTTTTAAGGAGGCAGTATTGTGGTACCTGGACCACAGCCACCATCTAGTTTGGTAATGACCTGATGGATGTTAACATCTTCAATAAAGTTGAGGTTGTGAGTTGCTCATCCCTGGTAGATTGATAGGGAAGAGAATTTTGAAAGTAACTGGAATATGACAATACTTCTGGAAGTAGGGCTAAAGTGCAGTGCCCTGCTTGTGTAATTGGTGTAGTAGGCATCACTGAAGCAGCTGATCTGCACCAGGTCGGATCTTAGAGTAAAATATTCATCTGCTTTTGTATTTGGTAGGTGAGTTTATAGAACAGTGGGAGTTACCTAACTGTTAAGGATGCTGACCACCATATGGTAATTCAGATAAATTCTGTGGGATATTGGCAGGTTGGTTCCTTTGTCCTCATCAAATAAAACGCCAGGGCGGGTGATTACATGAAAAACCTCTGCTGCCAGCTGTGGGATCTAATGGCTCCTTTATATTGTCTCATTCAGAGAGACAAACACAGAGCAGACATAACTGTTCTTTTTGACTTCTTCAAATTGTTGGAATTTGTCAGACTTATTACTGGCATGCTCTGGTTCAGTTGTCTCCAAACATTTTTGATTGCACACACCTATCATTAAAAAAAACTTAAGAAATTGAACACACAGCCTGAATATAATTTACTTATACATTATACATGTGCTACTCCACTATGTACATTACAAAGCACACAATACAGAAAATGTTTAAAAAACGTGAGATAAATATGAAATAAACACTATTTAAAATATCTTTATTAAAGATACTTTACTTATTATTCCCACACCCCAATGAATTGTCTTGTGCACACTCTGGTTTGGACACTACTGTTCAGCTGAACTACAGTTGTTATCTCAGTGTTTGTATTGCCATTAAGTAGTCATAAAAAAAGCTTTATGCTTTTGTGATTTGTG
Organism: Thryothorus ludovicianus; assembly: GCA_013397245.1. Classification (NCBI taxonomy): domain Eukaryota; kingdom Metazoa; phylum Chordata; class Aves; order Passeriformes; family Certhiidae; genus Thryothorus; species Thryothorus ludovicianus. Next base: position 39,709 of record VZTB01017134.1, on the reverse strand, counting down.
ATGGATCTCTGGCCACCATTTGTAGAAAAGACCTATGGCTGGTTTAGTCTGCTCCCTTGGCTTGTGCAGCTGCTTTGATGTAGTCTTTCTGTATTTTTGAAGACTTTTTAGTGGTATGATGTCTGCTCTGTCAACCTGAGGATAAGATATACTTGCGATCATCAAGTCATTGCTCTAGTAGGGAAAAGTAAAGACAAAGTATCAAGCCCTCTATGTACTGGAGTGTTAAAAAAGTGCCCCCAGAGCTGTTTTATTTTCAGTTTGCCCCATTCTTGCCTGTGGAAGTCCTTGTCTTGGGAATTGATTGCTTTTTCCTCTTGCATATGCAGGTCCTGCAATTACAACCCAGGTGATCCGAAGTGTGGAGATGGAGCTGGCAGAGGTGCTTGTCCAGGTGCTGGGAAACTGCTCTGTCGAGGAGTTTTGTGCCATAATGAGGCTGGTGCTGCAGGGACTGGAAGTGAAGAATATTTGGCAGCAGAAGGCTAAAGTAAGGCATGAACTTAATGTATTGTCAACTTCCTTCTGCTGTCTGCTGTATCTTGAAAAAAGGTTATTGGCTGAATGATGTTTGTTAAATATTTTTTTTCTTCTTTGTGCTTTATGTTCATTGATCAGGTCAAATTAATTTACATGGGTAGGTGCTTGGTGACTGCTATGTTCTGTATATAAATAGAAAGATCATGGAGATGTATTCAGAAAACTTTCTGTCCAGCTTAAGGACTTGGCAGTCTCGATTCCATATATTGACAACAGAAATCACACAGCTGTGGTGTTATGGGCCATACTGAAAGCTCTTTCCTACTTGCTGCTCAGAGCTCTTGCACAACAAATACCAGCAGTCAGTGTTTGTTTGTGGCTCTTTTTTACAAGGTTAAAGGCACTTCTAGAAGTGCTGGCAATTTTAAGTAAAACCAAAACTGCACCTGTGCTTTTGGTACTTGTTGCTCTAAAGACTACTCAGCAGTAGCCAGATAGCACTCATATCTTTTTAGATTCTGTGCTCTTCTTCAGTGCAGCTTAAGCACCAGTGGTGATGTATGGAACACTTGGCAAAAAAAGTCAGCTGTATGCTCCATAGAAAGCCTAGGGACTTGAGAATGACACTTGGATTAAATTTGCAGGGTTATCCAGCCCTGGCTTACTTGTCAGAAAGAGGCGCAGATGTGCTGCATCAATTCTTTATGCATCTTTTTGAAACTGTATCTGGAATTCCTGAACTGCACAGATAATTCCTGCCACCTGAATGTACCTTGCAATATGCTTCTTTTATCAGTCTGTATAAACAATTATCAAGTTAAAAAAACCCTGCTTCTAAAAGCAGCATTCTTAATTTATAGTGTACTAGTATCCTTGTATTGCCTCTGCTTCCCTCTCTTATCTAGTGGCCGCTATATGAGAAGGCTTTCCTTTCTTAAAAGTCATGTAAGCCTTTTTGTACAGTAAGTTGATTGTGAAGCGTATGTGGCATAAAGTACATTTGGGTCAGTGCTGCTCAGTGCATTGAATTCTCTTGAGCTGCTGCTTACTTCACAATTTCCAAAGAGAGGTATTGGTGGGAGGCCTTTCATGTGTTGAAGCTCTGGTAATTCTCAAAAGTGCCACTGGTCTTAAAAGAGCTCTTCTGTACTTGAAAGGAGCCAGTGTGCTTTGTGCCCCTGACTGATGATCCGTCTGCTTTCTGCAGGAAGTACTGTCAGCTGTTACGCTAACCAAATTGTTGCTCAGCTGCCCATTAAGTGGAGACAAAGAGAAAGCTTTCTGGTTTGCCAGCCCACAGATAATCACAGCTTTAGCTGTAAGTATCTTTTTACTGTAACTTCATTACTTACCCCTCCTATCTGTTAAGAGTCTCTAGCTGTGCACAGAGGCACACAGGAACAAAAACTAAACAAACCCATGCCAGATTCATCTGAATGTTTTTGTCTAGACCCTTTTTCTCTTCCTTCCTCAAGTAAATCTCCTTCTGTGAGTGCAGTGTGCAGGTCATCCATTTCTTACACACAGTAATTTTATGGAGCCACACCATGTAATATGGAGCTTTGGAAGAACTTGTTAGATGGCAGAGTAGAGTCTCCCGTCCTTCCTTCTGTCCAAAGGAAAAGATAACTGTCAGCCATGTGTTGCAGCAGAAGCCAACAGCAGCAAAGCAAAACAAAAAAAGCGCTTATAGAAAAAAGCAATTATATAAATTCACTGAATTATGAAAGGGAAATTTACCTGAAACTGATCAAACCCAAGCTTCCTGACCTTTATTTGTGCAGCATCGAAACCTAGTGATGTAGGTTTTTCTTCCCTTGGGACGATATTTCTAGGCAAAAATCTATCAGAGGTTGGTTCTGTAATGCCTGGGAACCATAAGCTTACAGTTGCTGCCCTTTTTTCATAGGTCTGCATGCATGTAAAGTAGTGAACTACATTGCTGAATTTGTGTGAAGGGGTGCAAAGAGGTGCTGATTCTCAGAGGACTGGGGAATAGTTGCCATTCCAGTTGTGCTCCCAGCAGTGTTTGTTTGAAATGCATCATGTGCATCCTCACACAGGGCACAATTGCATGAAATTGGCTCAGGTTCCAGGGTCTCCCTGTCAGTCCAGCTAGCACAGCTAGCACAGGTCTAGTTCCATTGACTCCAGTCAGAGCATTAAGGTTCTCTGATGTTCCAACACTAATGGTAAGCGACTAATGCATTTCTCATTGTCTGTTTCCTGTCTTGTAGCTGCAGACCAAGGAGGCCTGTCAGGACCAGTCACTGATTTCCACCATAGTTATACCTATTCTAGAGACTGTAGCAGCTCTGCTAAGGCAGGGAGAACGGATTCTTGTGAATCCACATCACGTTTCATTGGCATTCAGCATTCTTATAACAGTTCCTCTGGATCATCTGAAGACAGAAGTCTATTATGATGTCTTTCTGGGGATCCATGAAGTGCTTTTCTCTATTGTGCAGTGTCATCCAAAGGTATATCTGTGAGGGGATGGGAGAAGGGGAAAATGTTTGAAAGAGCAAACATATTTGTAATAGGATTTTTTTAATAGGCTTTTGAATTATTTTGTCTTGATGGTATGAAAGTGCATTGTACTGCTTGTCATTTAAAAGGCTGGGAATCTCAAAATCACATTATTTCAGTTGTTCTCCTGCTTTGCTTGTGCCTGCATTGTTGCTCTTTGGCAATGGATTGCTTATGAACATCTGATGCTAGGTTAGGAAAAAGTGTTTCCTTTTTCTGTGATTAATTTTAGAAGCACAAATGGCTCAGGATGCAGAATGAAAAGATAGTTTCTACCCTCTCCACTCCCTCTACTATATAACCTCAGATGTTTTTATTTCATGTCTTTTTCAGGTGCTGTTGAAAGCAGGACCATCTTTTCTGAGCAGTTTCCATCGTCTGGTTATTTCTGTCATGCATGAAGGACGTCAGAAAGGAGACAGAGGTACCATATCTTTTCCACCTTTGCATTATATATATACTCTAGAAGAGGAGATGCTGAACAGGACAAAGTCCTCAAAACCTACCTGTGGCATTGAAACTGTCAGCCCTTTCTGTCCTTTATGAAAAATTGGGTATGAGCTTTGTGGTGTTGTGGGCTTAGGAAGATAGTGGGCTCCTGGGGAGCTGCATGCAGACAGCATTGCTTTTTTTGAATGAGTTATTTTTCACTGACTGGCTTGGAGGTAGACAGGAAGCAATAAGGCTTCCTGTGCCCATTTTCTGCTCTTCCTGTCAACCCCTGTGTCTGCAAGCATGGTGGCTGTGAGCCCCAGTGGTTCATGCTAATATGTGTGAGTTGTAATCCCAAATGGATGCTGCTAAATGGAATTTCTTGAGATTGGATCTATGTTTACTACAGATTCTGTGCTAAGTGTAAGAACTCTATGTGTATCAAAAGCATCATTTGGGATTAGATGATATATCTGTGTAGTCAAGAATTTGGAATAAGTGTAATTAAATATCCTAAGAGGAAGGGTGAAAAACAGACTATTTACTGGAAGTTATTAAAGAATTTACATAGTCAAGGTAGAAAAGTCAGAGATGTCCACAATGATTAAGGTGGTTAGGATACAAATATCCTATCATTAATAGTGAAGAGTTCTGAGACAAGTTGACTTCATGGCCTGAAACTGATTGTATCCCAGCTTTCTGCTGATGTCCTACAGCCTCTGCCACGTTCAGATTTATCTCAGCTGTGGGCAGATGTAAGTGTATGCATTTGTTGTAGAGGAATATATTAGCTGAGGTTCACTGATAGAGGAAAAGGTATGTTAAACTGCTGCCAGATTTGGAGAATTTTCTTGCTTCTGCAATATGTTTAATAAGGTAATCTTCACAGGAAGCTTACAGGTATGTGGCATCCTCAAGCTGAAAATGATTCTGTTTATCTTTGCAGGATTGTTCTATTTTTGTAACAGATAACATGAAAGTATTTTCTGGATTTCCCTTCTCCCTTGTTTGTACTAGCTCTCTTCATTCTCTGCCTACTGAATTAATTCTCAGCTGGTCTCACCAGTCTCACTTTAGATATCTCCAGTGATGTAGCTTTTGCTGCTCTGTTCCACATAATAGATCTCATCAGAAAGCTTTCTCACTATGCTGTTTCTAAGAAATGTCTTCTGATTTTCTCTAGGTAGGGAATACAATTTTCTTGTCTCCTTGTTCTCTTCTCCACAGTGCTAGTTGGAACTGAATTGTGGAAGAGACCATAACTGCTTTTTTGAACACTTCAACATCTATAACAAATAATTTTTGTCTTACAGTGCACATGAAATTGGAATCAGTATGCTCTTACAAAATAGCCATTCTAAGAGATGTTTTTATGTGTTTTGGGAGGCCTCTAGCTGTGGCTTGATGAGAAAAGATGATAAAATAGGCAAGCTGTCCTTGGCCTCATGTAGTTCAAGGATCATGGAAGACTGAGTGGTTCTTTAGTGTTTTTTTCCTAATGTTTTTAAGCCTCAAATACCAGGCTGCATCTCACTTTGTGTTTTAGGCAACATGGATGAGTTTGAAATTATACTGAAATGTGCACACTTGGTGGAACGGATGTATATTCATATTGCTGCAGAAATGGAGGACTTCACTGTGTTTTCTGCTTTCATTGTGGCTCAGTATGTGACTGAATTGCAGAAGGTATGTTCTCATGCATCTTGAAAGTGCCACAGTTTTGTGCTGGCTTTGGAATTTCTGTTCCAAAGTCAACTCTGTTAAATTTTGTAAAATTATTGAAGTTACAGAAGTTGTTATGCCTCATGGAGAGGCAGGTTTGATCCAGCCTGTTACATTATACAGAGTTAGTGAGAATCTTTCTTACTAAACTCCTGGAAAATTTTCTAAAGGTGTGGGCTGTGGGTTTTTTCTTTTAAGGTAAAACAATGGATTGCCCAGGTACAAAGCTGCTTTGCTTTAGTGCTATGTTGAGTGTTGCTTTTCTTCATAGAATCATGGAATGATTTGGGTTAAAAGATTGAAAGATTACCTTTAAAGGTCATCTAGTCCAACTCCTCTACAATGAGCAGGGACATATTGGAATAGATCAGGTTGCTCACAGCCACATCCAACCTGGCCTTGGATGTTTCCAGGGATGAGGTATCCACCACCTCTCTGGGCAATCATTGTTAAAAATGTCTTCCTTATACATCTGGTAGTTAGGTTCATCTCCCAAATAGACTCTGTTGTCCAGGACTGGTAGCAGTTAAGGCCTCATCTGGCAAAGTAATGGTGGAAGATTCTCCTGGAAAATATCTTTTAATATGGTCTAAATGATAAATTGAATGGAAAAAAATGTTACCAAGGCAAGAATTGTTAGCTTTTCAGTAATTGTCCTGTACCAAAGACACCATTCTGATCCTTACTGAAAGCAACTACTTCTGCTCTTATAGATGCCAGAGCCAGATCAGTATTTTCTCACATTCAGAGGTAACTTCAGCTTGTCATTTTTCTTCAGCCCAATAGATTTAGATTTTACCTGTGTTTGCATGCTGCTTGTACCTGCAAACTAATTATTTGTGGTTCTTGCCTGGGCCTGGGCTGAAATATAGAAAGGAAATTTAGTCTTTGTTTTTAGGCTCTCTTTAAAAAAATCCAAAAATCCTAACTGGTGCTATGTTTCTGAAGGATTGTGGTGCAACCAGTGTAACTAGCTATGAAGGTTATTACAGAGGTTAAACTTTGCCTTCTCTGTCACCTGTGGTTTTTCTGTCTTTTCTCTTCTTTTTTGGTTTTTTTTGGGGTGGGGGATGGGGTAGGGGAGCAATGGGAGATGTCAGATTTTAGCTATATTATTTAGTGTTCCTTGTTAGTTGGTTATTGTTTACATAGTGAACATAGTAGTTCAGCACAGGGAAAATTGCGATTTAGACCATTTATGTTCCTTTTAACCTTCTGTGAATTCTATAATCTGGTCATCCCTGAATGTGTCTGAAAGCCTGACTTGAATTGTCAAATGACCTTTTTAAGTTGAAAGGACACTTATCTCAGTATTAGCAGATGTACACAGTCTCATGAGACTTCCAGGAAAGTTTTGTGCTAGATGTTCCCTGGGAAATGGAAAGTGATGGATGATAGCTGAAACCACAGATCAGTAATGTATGCATGGAACCTTTGGGTGTGGAAGAGGGAATTGGTGTAGTGAGCCATCAGCCACTGTGGCAAAGGAGTGTTTTCTGTCTGACAGAATAGATAGATCACAAGAAGTAGGTGATGATTTATTTGCTCATTAGACTGCTGAGCATTGATGGATATCAGAAGAAAGGAGGGCTTCAGTTGCCTGTCTTAAATGGGGCATGTACACATCTTTCATATTGCTCTGCAGAGGGAGAGAAAAACTCTTTTAACCACTCATCATTCCGGTCAGAATCAGTGGCTTTTCTCCCTGTGATATGAAGACCTTGAGGGTCTATCAAAGATAACTGAGAAAAACATGTTAGTAGATTTAAGTCTTTATATAGGCATCTGCACACTTACTGGTACCCTTTTAAGGGTCCACAAACTAAAACTGATGAAAGCTTCTGGCCTAAGCAGTCACTTACCCCTAAAGTGGTTGTGTAACAGCTCCCTGAGTGCTTCCTTTTTATACCATGAATTATTTTGTATTAATCTAGAAAGATTCCTTACTGGAGTGGGTGGCTTCTCATACTGTTGACAGTGCTTTCTGCTTGTTGCCTGTGAGCTGTTGCTTAATTCAAAAATAGTGAAATACCTCTTCACACGTTTAATGTCTCACATCAAGAGCTCTATAATGCTTGACAAATTGGTTGTGCTAACTGTATAGACCATAAACCACTTACAAGTATAATTAACTGCCAGCCAGTAGTGGCAGCTGTTTAAATCTTTGGTGTTGCTTCCTATGGTGTTATTGGTGTTTATAGGAAACTGCAAAGCAAGAATGGCCCAAATAAGGCATGGATCCAGATGAATTTGTGATGTGGGGGATTCAGTTCCATTAGCTGCAGCTCTGAGATAGCTCCTTATCCCAAGTGGGCCATCTGGTCCATATTGTTAATAGCTGTGGGTTTCCTGTCCCTGTTCTCTGCAGTCATTTCTCTGCCTTAGGAGAGAGCCCAGCCCAGTGCCTTCACTGGGAGCTGTGATGCTCAGCTGTTCTTCGGCTGTATTGCACAGTGTAGGGAGAAATAACATCTGTTATAAACAAACCAACTGATCAACTGACAGAGAAGGAAAAATTACAACCTCTTGGACATGCAAACTCTTCAGGGTTACAGATCTAAAGGAAGTCTTATGTGCCTTAATGCCTGCTGTATGTTTTTCCCTGCTGTGTTAGTGGGTCTAACAAAACATATTAGCTGTTCTACTTTTAGGGTAGAAAGAGAGCAGGAGCCTGTCACAGTGATGAGGAGTGCACTTCATTAGCAGAAAGTTTATGAGCTGCCTAAGGAAGAAAGAAGCCTGAATTTTAATGACAGCTTTTTATGTAATTTTCATTAGGCCTGGAGTGCAGAGGCTCACATCTGGAGGCATAAAGCTAATTTTGGGATTCAGCAAAGATAAGACATGGTTCTGCAGCAAAAATAACGTGATGATGCCAGAGGCCAATGCTGTCTTGGGCAGTGAAGTATTTAGCAAGTGATTTGTGAACACAGGACAAATTTCAATTAGCCTAGAGCAGCAGAGGACTCCAGAGTCAGCACTGATGTTCCTGGTTGTTAGTGGTGGTCCTGCTGGTTGTGAGGTTGAGCAGAGGTAATGTCGGGAGCAGGGTGCCGAGTCCTGAGTAATTTCTTGGATTCCTTCAACTTTCTGCATGACTTCAGGCAAGGTACCTGATTCCTGATGTTAAAACAGATTAAGGAAATATACATCTCCTGAGATTTTTGAAGGCTTCTTTTATTAAGGCTTGCACATTGAAGTACTCAGAAAAAAATTGTTAGATAAATGTGTAATTGTTAAGGGGTAAGTTAAAATTGTTTGACTACCCAATGTAAATGAGAGAGCAGCCTAAAGGAAGTACTCATTTGAAATTGACTTAGCAGCATACAGCCTATAGGAGACATACAGAATCTACTGAAATGTGTAATCCAAGACAAGTATTTTAGAGTATTTTAAATTGGAATTGTTCTGAGGAGTGTCCATGTGATTCCAGGACGATTAGTGTCTTTGTCACCACAGCGATGTGTATAGTACACCTGTGGATTTTACTGCAAGCACTGTGCTTGTTTTACACAACATGTTTGCAAAATTCAGGAAAATATTGCAGAAGTCAAAATCTTGGATTTTATCTCATGGGCTGTTTCAGATGGTCTGATGCAAAGGATAGCATTGTCAGCATTTAATGTATACTGGCTGTGTTGCTTTGATTTTTCAAGTTTTCTGGTGCACCTTGTAACTTGATGTTTTTATAGTTCTTAGTTCTTTCTCACACACGGGTGTTATTACCAGAAGTATGTTTTTGATACGATAAGTTGTTTACACACTTTCTCTTGGGGTGAAGAACAACTGATGGACAGTTGTCTTGATCAGTGGGATGGGAGAGGTGTCAACCTTCTTTTCCAATCCCTAGTCTTTGTAGAAATACTATAAATTTGGAGTCAGATGTTTTAATAAATAGTTTTTTAGCCTTCTCATCAAAGAGCATCTGTGTGTGTCCTTGTGTGTCCCACAGTGACACTGACTATGAAAGTGGTGTTTTCCTTCCTTTCTGTCTTCCAGTTTAAGGCAATTTTGTTTTTCTTGTAGGTGACTTTGCATCCAGCTGTGAAGACACATCTCACGGAAGGAATATATCACATCCTTGACCTTTGCATTGAACGGGACATCAAGTTCTTAAATGCAACGCTCCCAGCAGGTGTGAGGGAGGTCTTCAAGGATCTGTATAATGATTACAACCACTACCACAAAGCAAAAAAGCAGGGGGAGGAAAAGTACACTGCATGATGAATCCTGCCTGGCGCTGCATGATCAGTTATGAATTGATCTTGCAGTGCTCAGAAGATGCTCAGTTGCTGTCTGGTTTGGGATGACAAATAGGATGGAACCTGAGGAGGGTCCTGAACATGGATTGCATTTATCCCTATACAGCCAGCCTTCATAATGGGGAAAAGGGAGCTGGGGAGGGAGGGTATGCTGTGCTGTTGATTCTGGTCCTGTGTTGTGACACAAATGGCAGAACTGCTGTGGCCCTGCTGGCCCCTAGTGAGCTCTCTGGGAGCCTTGGGGAGCTCACTGCAATTTGGCAGCAGATGTCAGGCTTCAGGCTTTGGCACATCATGGTGCTTTCCTGTGGAAGCAATAGTCTGGTCTAAAAGCCAGTGAGAGATATAACCTCTGCTTTTGCTTACATGGTAAGCAGAATTAAAGCAGTTACAGTGCTTATTTTTGTACCCTATTTCTTTATATTTTGTAACTGAAGAGATTTGTCAATGTTACATAGCTGTACAGTAGGTTACTGTGCAAACCTGCAGAAGTAACAGTAAAAAATTTGAGAGATTGTATCTCTTTGCTTGATTGGTTTTGCTATCCAGTCCAGCCCTGGGCAGCCTGGTCTGACCTATTGAATTTGCTTCCCAACTGTATTATCCTCTGATCTCATGATAATCAAAAGGACTGACTACCTGGAGCTCTGGTCGATTTACTGTCATAAAGCAATTACACCTAGTCATCTGAGCTGTGGTCACTCTCAGTGTACAGTTTTAGCTTGTGACAAATGTTAATTGCCTCTTACTATCTGAGTCTTCTTGGTCTAAGCTGAGCCTTGTTGCTTTGCACTCACTCTAGGTTAAGAGTGAGCCCTTGACTTCCTGCAGCTCAGCTCAGCTTCTGACAGGAAGCTTTATCAAGTTTTATCAAATATCTCCCTTTCATTAGCTAAACGACAGAAGTTGATTTTTTTGAAAATGATGCATACAAAAGATCTGAATTTTTGTGTAAATAGTGAAACAGTTTTCACACATACATGTAGGTAGTAGAAAGAATGCAATACTCAATCATATGAGAATATTATTGTCTCCTTTAATCTACAGATAGAGGTGGGCAAAGGGAGACTGGCTTACCACCTTTCTGGGTCCATCTGTCTCGTAGCAAGATCCAAAGGATGAAACTTGTCTGGGGCAAAAGACTCCATGTGGCTCAGATGAGGGAAGTGACCAGGGCTTGCTAAACTTCATCCTTTGGACTGGAGATGACCCTCCTCTCATCCTGAAAAAGCCTCTTGGATGGCTCTGATACTGTGCAAGCGCTGTTCAGAATTAATAGTGCTATGTTATTAACACTATTCTAGTCTCAAATGCAAACCACAGTGGCATGTAGGCTGCCATGAAGTGAGTTAACTCTATCCAAGCTGGATCTTGTGCACCACGGGGTCCCTTCTGTATTTTATTTCACATGGGCCAGCGATGGGAAGAGGAGTTACTTTTGCCCCACTGGGAAGTGGGACAGTGACATAGGTCCCAGAAGGGAAACATGTAGGAGCTGGGGACATCCAAAGGGGCACCAAAGAAGGCAGGTCTTCAGGATGGAGACAGTTAATACACTTGAAAATGAAGGAAGGTTTTGAGCACTGGGAGAGGATGTGGAAAGAACAGCAGAAAAGAGCTGGGTTTGGAGCGGGGGAGGAAGGAAGTGAGGGGGGAAGGAAGTGAGGTAGCATCTTGGCATGTAAGTGTCAAGGCTCCCCTGATGCAGCCATATGGTGCAAGCCACACACATAGCTCAAAAGCTTCTGAGTGCACACCACAGTAAATAACGTTAGCCAAAGGAGGTAAACTAGTTGAGATCATTTTTTTTTCATTAATACTAGCTTTGAAAATGTTACCAATTTTAACCTCTTGGCTTGGAAGCGAAAATGTATAACAGACGTACAGGGGTGGTGGAATTAACAAACCTCCACTATCAAAAGGGCACAGTGCTTGAATGAATGAAAATCTGAAATCCTGCCACAATTGAACCTTTATTTCCAACACCCCATGCAACTGCCACTTATCCCACAGCCCCCCTCCTCTCCGTGCAAAGCAGTGGAGTTCTGAAGCACAAAGCAGCATTTCTGTGTAGAAGTGACAAAGGGGTTAAAAGGAAGGCTGTCTTTCACTTGCTAATCCCAGGTCTTTGTCCAAGAAGTGCTCCGGGGTTTTTTTTTAGCTAGAATAAATTAAATCACTGGCAGAGAACCACCTGCTGAGAAAGCAGGCTTTGTACTCCGGAGTGCATTCCCACGTGGGTGCAGTTTTCCTCTGTTGTCACACGATGGGGCCATCCTGCAAGGGTACAAGGCACCGTCTGGAATCAGTTTTGGAGCCCTTCCTCCTAGGTGGGTTAGTTTAAGAGCTCTGAACATGACGAAGGTAAAGGGTTTGGAAGAAACACTATCTCAGGGATGAAGGCCAGGAATCACGACCTTTGTTTCACTGGAGCGTCTTTTGTGCGAGCGAATCTCCGGGCCTTACAGGCTTCTGGAACAGATATTCTTGGCCAGATTTCCAATTGTTGATGCAGCACATCTCTTCCGAGGGCTTTTCTTGCTGCAGCACAGACAGAAATTCCTCTCGGAGGCTGGGATCTCTGGATCCTGCTGGCTGTGCCACTGGCTCAGCCCGTGACTCTGCGTTCAGTGCTTTCCACTGGTGCATGGGCAGTGCCCACGTCTGCGGTGCCAAAAACTGGCTCAAATAGCAAGAAACAGGAAAGGCAAGAAGAACAGTCAAGACCAACAAAAATCATGCTGTGTTTATTTACCTCTTATTTTTGTGTAGCTGCTGTGAAAATCAGCTGATTTTTCTACTTACCTGGCAGTGGGGCTTAATACTTGATTTACCTTGCAATTGTGGATAGAAGTGTCAAAAAAGATGATGATTTAACACATTAGAAATTGTGTTACTCATTCAAAAATTATTTTTCCTGATCATACCTTTTGTGAAGAGACTATGTACTGAGTACTTTCCTTTAAGCTTGAAATGAATCACTAGCTTCCTATTTGTTTACTTGATGCAGTTCTGGAGCTTCTGGATAACAGAAGGCTCCTTCCAAAGCTACCTTTATGGGTTAAAACATAATAATGTGAATAAAGGAGTACTTTGAGAAATTTCTATACCATTATTACTGAATCATTAAACGTCTCCAGTGACCCAGTTTGCTGATGATGCTGAACTGAGTGTGAAGTAGACAGTTGGGACAGGAGAGCTAAGCTGCAAGAAGACCTGGATGGGCTAGAAGGCTGGGCTAACAAAAACCTTGTGAAGTTCAACAAAGACAGACATAGGGTCTTGCACCTGGGAAAACATAATCCAAGAGTTCAGTACAGGCTGGGATCTGCCCATGTGGGGAGCAGTTCTGTGGAAAGAGTCCTGGGGGTCTCAATGAACAACAAGCTCAGTATGAGTGAACGTGGGCTTCTGTGGCAAAGAAATCCAATGGGATACTCAATCCCATCAACAAGGGCATCCCCAGCAGAGAGAAAGAAGTCATTATCCCACTCTATTCAGTGCTTGTCAGGCCACACCAGGAATAATGTGATCAATTTTATTCCCTGCTATGCGAAAGAGATGTGGGCAGGCTGGAGAAGGTCCAGGGAATGGCCACAATGATTATCAAAGGACAGGGAGGCTTTCCATGAGAGGAAAGGTTGAGACAGCGGGTTTGTTCAGCCTTGAGAAAATAAGGTTCAGAGGGAGACTTTATCACTGTGTTCCTGTTTTTAAAGGGTGGCTACAAAGAAGATGAAGTCTCCCTTTTTACAAGGAATCACATGGAAAACACAAAGGCTAATGGTAAAACTGGGGGCATTCCAATTGGACACAAGAGGAAAATTCTTCACAGAGAGAACAATTGGCCATTGGAGTAAACTCCTCAGGGGAATGGTGGATTCCTCAACACAGAACATTTTTTTTATAGTTAAATGACTGCTTGATTTTTTTTTTTTCAGAGAGAAACATGCAAAAGTGCCATTGTAGGCAGAACTGACATTTGCTGCTGAATGATCAGTTATATATTCTGCAACACTCAAAATTTCCAAAAGGGAAGAGGCTCCTGTTATTGTACCTACCCAGTAATATTTATGTTGCAGACAATCGAAGTGAAACATGCCTTGCTATGGAGCAGTACTGATTTGTATTCATGTACCTTTTTTTAAAAATAAGAAAATTTTTTTTGTTTTTTTAATTGACTTTAATGTCTGGAAAAATTGTGAAAGGAAGTGCGTCCCTGTGACCCTCTCAGATGTTTTAGTCTAGGAGAGCCCTCTAGCAAACCCATTGGCAGTTCTTCAAGGGAATCTGGGAAGAATAAATAAACGTCCTCCAAGTGACTAAGCTGTATTGCCATCCCTTTACTTTCAGAGAAGGATGCTGACATTTTTGTACCTATTTCTGAAGATGGTAGCTAACAAAAATGACCAAATCAGTTTTGTCTTTTGTAGGAATCTTCTAATGCAAGCATAGAGTGGCAAGAGGAACAGGCATGCACGCCATGGCTTTCAAGTGGTGACTGCTTGGTCCTTTCTAGGTGTAGACTTTATTTCAGAAGAGCTTCATTCTAACATGGCCTCTGAGGCTTCTGTTTTACAATTGGTGGAGACCAATTTCTGCCCCAAAGCAGTGCCATTATTTTAATTACACTTTGTAGAAGTTGAATTCGGAATTGCTTCTTGAAAGAAGTTCCACAGATGATCTGCTCTGAATTAGACATCTTCTTGTGGAGGCTGCTGCAGGCCTGGGCCCTCTTTCCAGCTGGGAAGTCACTGTAATGCCTTTTCAGTTCTTCCCCACAACCAGAGGACAGGGTGTTCTTGCTGATAGCTAGCAGAGAGGATTTGGAAAGCAAACAAACAATAAAAGGAGAGGAAAATTTGGGACAGGTGCCCTGTCAATTCATCTGTTCAAGTTTTCTGTTAGGATCAGGTGTCCTTATTTTTATTTTTACAGTCTCTGTGTGAGGGGTTGGTTCTCCAGACTTTCACAGGGCTGTGCTGGGGCTTCTAGGGAGCGTGCACAAAGCTGACACATTACTGTTCTAAAGATGACGACCATGGGCTGCTTCTGCTGTAGGAAGAAAAAGAGCAGGAGTGGAGATCTAGGATGCATCCAGTCTATTGTCAAGACTCTGCTGAGATTGCTTTATTAATGATTTAATTTTGGGTAGGAATCAGCAGCTTACAAGAATGAAAGAAGTTTCTGGTAGCTGAAAGCAGAGCAGCTTTGAAGATCAGGCTGTTCCTGATTTTCATTACATCTTAAAAATCCATTGCTTTATTTGGTCTGCTTCAAGCACCTAGAAACCTTTCTGGGCAATGGGCCACCACGTGTGCAGTAGTGTGAACTGTGAGCGGGCACTCGCTGTCCCAACACACTGCCAGGTGTGAGAGACAGTGGGTGGGAGAAGAAACAACATTGTAGGAAGAAGTGATTGATTTGTGTTTAGTTTTTTATGCCAGTTTTAGAGCAGCACGTGGGAGTTCCCTCCAGTAACCCCAGCAAAGAGTATTCTTGGTTTTGGGGTTTTTTAATATCCCAGGAAAAGAAAGGAAGAGTAAAGGACTGTGTTACCAAGAAAAAAAAGCATCAAAATTTCATGTTGGGGGATAGGCAGACAAATCCATAAAAGACAATTTGATCGATACTGCCATCGGTAAATTATGTGGTCTGTGCAAACAAAGCCTCAGCTTTATCAGAGAGTGTATTAACTCATGGAGGAAAGGCTGATTTATCACTCTTCATCCAGTAATTGTCAGCCCATAATCCCCTGAAGGGAAAATAGCCATCCATGCTTATCACTTGAGGAGAGACACTGGAACAAACAGATGCTGATTTTAGCCTGGCAAAAAACCACTGCCACTTGAGCACAGCTGGTCTGCCCAAGTGCAAGTGGCTGCTGCTTGTTCCTGCTCCTGAGGCTCAGGAATGCACCTGATTTTGAGCACCTGTGGCTGGGAGTAAAGCTCGGGGCTTTGTGGTGACTTTGGTCTTGCACCTGTTGCAGGTCACCTGCGTGCTTTGCTTGCTGAGGCCTTGCCTTCTTTGGCCTTCGACACAGACAGGACTCTTCCCTATAAGAGATTTGTGAAGTTTGCAGAATTTTTAATGCTCTGTGGGTATTTAAGGCAACTGAGATTTTTTTTAAAACTGCTACAGAGATGAGTGATACAGCATTATTTAGCTCATCCACAGTATCTCCAATGATGACCAGAAAATATGTTGACTGATTGCATTTTCTAGGCTTTGTTGAGATTGTTCAGTGTTTTCGGGAGACAGCTATGCAAATGTCAGCTGCTAGTACCTGATTTCTTCAGACTGAAATTTAAAATATGCTCAGGAAACTTCATAACCTGAGCCTGTAATACTGAGAGCCTAGAGTGTGTGCCTCCTGGTACCACAGGCAAAGGAAGTGTGACTAGGAAACCTGTTATTAGCAGCTTGTATTTTATTTGTGCAGTGACATCTAAGGGACTTTCTAAGCAACTTATTTTCCCTTGCTGTAGAGGAAGATTTCTTACTGCAGCAAGAGGCAAATCTGTTCTTCAGATCTCAGCCTGTGCCGTATTGTCTGGATGAGGCGAAACCTGTGGAGTAGAAATAGTTTTGTTTCTGAGCCATGGAAACTTCACCAGCTGGAAACCTCCTTTCAGCCCACATGCCCTTTCCCTGCAATAGCAGCACTCCTCTGATCCTGTTTTTGGAGGAGATTACGTAGCTGTGTTGTCTTAATGCAAGCAGTATCTGGAAGATGGGCTCACCTCTGCATCTAGGTCTGGGATGGTGAGGAGGAGTTGTGGTACACACATCTTTTTTGCTGCCACACTGTAGCAGTGGTAATGCTTAGAATTAGTTTCTGCACCTGATTCCTAGGAACTTCAGAGGGCAGAAACTTGCCCTTAGAGCTCCCAGCACTTTTCATCTTCAAAGGGCATTATAATAATTCATATATTAATTAGGCATTCCACCCTTCCATCCTGCTAACTGGGTTTATTAAGCTGAATGTATTTATCTTTGGGCAGCTTCTACAAGCAATTGAATGAATAATTTTCCTAATAACTTTAAGAGCAAAGACATGAAAAGGAACAAGGATGAAGAGAACAGGAGACCAAGGGAAATAAAGCTGTGCTGTGAAAGGAGAGGAACAATTTAATTCTAGCTGTAATTCCACCTATCCCTGCAATTCCCAGCTGACAGCTGTGCAGGCTTTTTTGCTTCTGTCTTCCCTAACCTACATAGAATTGCACATCTATGTAACATTTATGCTAGCACACACAAATGCAAAAAAAAAAATGGAGGTCATGGACGACTGGGATCTGCAGAGAAAGAGATCATGAAAATAGCTTGCAATTGCAAGGTGAAGAAATCCTAGTGAATGTTTGAGTTTTACATATGCTTGTATCTTAGGTGCTTTTATGAGAACTGGTATCATCTAGCAGTTTCACAGCAGGTAAGCTGCAGGGGTGGAGGAAGGTCATGAAAGACTGTGTCAGGGAGTTTGAGGTGTTGAAAAATGTCATATAAAGCAAATGAAATCCTGTGTTCTTTCTCCACCTTTATCCTTCAAGCATTGTTGCTCATGCCCTTAAAGCACACACAGATACACGATGTGTGGTTGCTATCGTACATGTGCAGTTTTGCTCATACTCTCACAATAAATGTTGGTGGAAGGATGTAAAAGATTTTCTGTGAAAAAGTACATGCTCCTGGAAAAGTTCAGAGACTCGGTGGCTTAGTGACTGGGATGCTGCATTGTGAATTTAGTGATTTTTTTGCAGTGCTCTGCCATTTGCCAAGTGATTTCACCTCTGTCTTCTTCCTGTCTTGTTTATTTAGATTCACAAGCTTAAGACCAGGAGGGACTACTAGATCATCTTGCCAGACCTCTTGTGTATCACATTACAGTCGATTGAGCTTGATATAGTTACTGCTGTAGTGAACCCAATAACCTGTGGGTGGTTGCAACATATCTTCCATGAAGCCAAATTTTTGACATTAAGCTCTTCAGGGCAGGAGTTGTGTTCTATCCATGCTTTAATTAGAGATTCTCAGCAGTGCTATTAGACCAGTATCAACACCAAAAAAAATAGCACCAAGGATCATACCAATAATGTTAATGATAATAAAATCTATTAATATTTTATTGGTTAAGCTTGTTAGGTTGATTGTGTTGGTTTTAATTTTCTTTTTAACTATGAATCCAGCCACTGTATATGAACTGTAGCTTTCAGAAAGGAGACAAAGAGGTCGCTTTTCAATTCTGGTATGCAAATGCTTCTGCAGAGCAGGAGACCAGGTATTGGAGAGGCTCTTTAATGCAGTGGAGGAGGTTGCAAAAAAAAAAACCCAAAACCAGCATAGCCAGGAGCTGCTCTCCAGCAATGCTGATTTTGAGTAAGCTGACCTCCATACAGCAGTAAGGGAGTAAAATCTTACTGCTGGTGGCATGCAGGATAAATGCTCCGAGTCTCAAATGTAGATTTTAATAAACATGGAGAATCAGCCCCATTCTTCTATCTCTTAATTCACAATTTAAGGATCAAGTAGTCTGCCTATGCCATTTTGATGGAAAGTGGCTGACCCAGTGGAGCAAGTTGGGGTTTTTGTAAGAATTATTTCAGCTAATGTGGATTTGACACTCCCACAGCTTTGCTCAAACTCTGTCAGACCAGGGAGATGTTTGTCAGCATCCTCTTTTACTGGAAGAGCTAACCTAGTCTGAAATCTTGAAGGAATAAAACCTTGACTTAAAATAGAAGTGTTTGTGACAGGACAGGGTGATGAGAATGGAAGGATCCTTTCTAACCACCTGCCTGGCTGTCAGAGGAGCTCATCTCTTCCCCTTGCTGTCTTTGGCTGTCTAGAATTTGTCATGGACTGCAGGCAAGCTGCAAAGGGACCGGGTGAGATGAACATGTGAGCTGAGAAGTGGCCGGAGTTTATTTGTTGTGACAGGAATGGTGTCCCCCTCCACCACTGGCAATTGCTCCCTACAGCCCTGGGATGGAGAAGCTTCAGCTGGTTTAACCAAAGCAGTGCAGGCTGTATCAATCTCTCTGCATTCTGTTGGAGGTTACTTTCCCCATGGCATCATCCATGGAGCAAAGCTGCAGTCTTGCCTCAGACCCTGCAGCTCCGAGCCTGATCTATTACCCCAAACCCCTAGAGAGGGTGGTTAAAAATAAAATGCTGAGTTGTAGAGAAGCTAACACACTTCTACTCTCTCTGTCTCTGCTATGGGACAGTGGGACAGTGAGACAGTAGGCTTTGGTACCCAGGCAGGACAAACACAGCTGGTGAAACTCAAGTTAGGACCTGAAGGAGAGGCAGCTAGGTCAATGCAACCAACAGGAGTTGCCTCTGAAATCCCAGGGCACTGCTGGTCCTGCATACTCCGGGTGGAGCTCAGCCCTGTCACACCTCCCACTCTGCCCAGCAGTATGTGTGTGCTGCAGATGAAGGCACTCACAGTACCAGCAGGCAAATTAGCTCTTTCCCATAGATGCCAAAACTCAAAAGTGAAACTTCAATCCTGGCCACTGATTGCCTTGGAGGTTATGGGGGTGCTGTTCTTCCCTTTAGCTCTCGTTACCCTGGCACCTCAGGGGCTGTCATCACAACACTTTGTTTAAAGCTGGCCAAAGGATAGCCAGATGTACTTCAGTTATTTACACCTTTGGTGGCAAAACAGATATGCCTTGGCTTTAAAGCTTTGCCTTAGACTTCACACAGGAATGGGTTCTCTTAGAGCAGCATGGGAGTTGTTCTGCAGTGAAAGAGAAATAAGGAAGTGAAACTGGACCAGAGCAAAATAAAGTTTGTGGTTGCAGGGTTTGTAATGCAGTTCCTCCTCTGTAGCTACAACTGAGCTTTAAGCCTTGTTCAGTGACTGAGATAAGCCACTAAGTCTTCATTACTTCAAGGTTCAGTGGTAACACCTCCCTGTTGTCTAGGAACCAGACAGCTTGAGAGTCCATCCTTTTGGGACAATTTCAAAAGGAAACATTCACAAGTTCAGATACAGGTCTGCTTCAGGATTTTGTTTCAAAGCTAGAAGGAAATGTTAAAGTCAAAAGCTCCCTGGAAGAAATCACCAGTGTAACTCAGTTCAAAGCAAGGTCTGCCCTGCTGTTTCTATTCATAGTACTTCAAGAATGTGTTTATATTTTTTTTTTTCAGAGACAGCTGGGATGGGAATTTCAGTTTGGAATGGGAAAGGTTAAGGCTTAAAAAGCTAAAACAAAAAAGCCCTGCCATGGTAGCCCTGTCTTCCCTTTCTTTGGAGCCAATGTAGGCTGCAGGTGAGCAAGGCCACAGTGAGACTAATTTCTTACAGCTGACAGATGATAGCTGGAGCAGTGGACTTCCAGAGCTTTGAAAGGCAGCTCTTGAAGACTGTGTGACACATGTTACAGTGAGGGCGGTTGCATTCCCCTTGCCTTGGATTCCCACAGGATGTGGAAGTTTTCCCTTCAAGGTGTTTAGCACTCGAGGGGAGCCCTACCCCACTGTGGCCGCATAAGCTGGGACGTGGTGTGTGTTCCTTGTGCTGTAGCCTTTGTGAAAGGCAATGTCTTCCACTGCTCTCTGACTGAGCAAAGGCTGAGCTGGCTCTGTGCTCAGCTCTTGTGGAAAGCTACACTCATGAGCCATCATCTTGCCCAGGTGCTAATCTTCAGCCCTGGGCAGGGTCATCCCTGTCAGGCAGCACTTCCTAAGCACCATGTCAGATCATCTGCGGTATTTCACCGCTTTGTGCACTTCCTCTGTTTGCACAGTGATTACAGAAATAATTTTTTCCTGCTCTACAGCATTCCTTAGGTTCCAGAAATGCAGGTTGTTACTGTGATTGTTAAATAAAAGCGAAGCTGCAGCTCAGTACTGAGGGTGAAATATTCCCCCAGCCAGATGTGGTAACTATGTCCATAACTCTCTGAGAGCTTAAATTGGTCTGAGAACTGAATGTGGTGTGTAAGACAATTTGAGGTGAAGCCAGCCTCTATAGCAAACTTCTGAGCAGCTTCACCTAAATGTTTCAAGCTTTTTTGACCCTTGTTTTCAATGTGCAGCTTCCGAAATGCTATCTCTCTCCCTGATTCTTCTGACAACAACTTCTGGGGGTCTTCTGCAACAGTATGAAAATTATTAACCCTGCCATTTGCCAGTCTGATGATGGGCCATCTGCATTAAGCCAGATGCTGATGTGTTCATCCTTTAGCTCCTCCTGTCTTGGGTTGGGTATTTTCACAGCTAAGAGCCGATCAGATGTCCTCATCTGCATTTTGTGAGCCAAGGGCAGATTCTTGACATCTGCAAGAACTCTTGCTCTGCCCTTATTGGGAGGGTGGGGATCCCCAACATTTTGTAACCATATGGTTTTGGTTGATTTCTGGCTTTAATCATTTCCTCTGGGCAAAGGACTATCCAGCTCTCTTTGCTCTCTACCAGGAACTGACTCACAGAAATGGAGTTTTCCCTCAATGCATTGTGACAGCAAATATCTATGTGTGTATTTGAAGAAACTAGTGAGCTAATGTGCAGGTGATGAAGATTTCTGAATGTGGAGCAAACCCCCATATTTAGCTATTTTAAAGTAAGCTTCTTGTTTTCTTGCATCTTCAGCCATTTGAAGATTCATCTGTTCTAAACTAGAGATTTGTCTCCCTTGTTGCTCATAAACTGTAAAGCTGGTGACCTGAATGTTGTTGCTTTACAGAGGTAAGCGATAGCTGGGAGTGGATAGACTTGATCAGATGTCATGGAGATAAGCCTGATATAAAATCCAAACCTTAATCTTGCTGTCAGCTCTGTGCAGGTCTTGTGCCCTCTGTTAGAACTTCTATCATGGCCTTAGGCATCATCATCATCATCTAGGCTTGAATTTGGGATTTGTGGATCTAAAAGCACAACCTGCTATGAGCTGGAGGCTCAGGCAGGCGAGTGCACTGTGACCAAACTTGTGGTAAAGCATGTTTGCATAAGCCACAATGAAAAAGATTTAAGCAAATACATTTTTATCTCTCTTTTGTGATAGGCTAAGTGTGTGTGCAGTCTGCCACTGCAGCTTGGCTGGTGTCTTCCTGAGCTGTAGCAACTAATCAAGTATCTGAACTGTGAGTGGAGAGCACATCCTTGTTACCGTGAGACTGAACTGTCTCAGTGGTAATTGACATCCAGCCACAAGGAGACAGAGCTGCAGTAGGAAGAGGTTCAGAATATTTGCCAGTTGTTTATACTGGGAATCCAGGCATTTGTGTATCAAGGGGTCTCACAGATGGATGTCTCTCTTATATCAGCAGTGTCTTGGCGGACCAAGCTCTTTAAATTAGGTGGTGTGTCTCCTGTTCTGTCAAAAGTTGGGGGTTTTTGCATGCTGTTTGTTTTCTGTCACAGGATTAACCACTCCAAAACTAGGGCTTTCTCAGTATCCTCAGGAAGTTATTTCCTACCTTTAGAGACTATTGTCATGGGAAATTTTGTTTGATCTCAAGCCTGAGTTCATTGGTTCAATTTTATCCTCTTATTTCTGGATAAAAGGAACAACATCAGGAGAAGCAGTATTTCTTGCATCAAGGTTTGGAGGCATGTTATCACCGTTGCCCCCGCTGTGGAGGAGTCGTGGATGGACAGTGTCCTAAGCAGTGATGCCTTTCCCTTACAAGCATGAAATCTGCTGCCTTTTAGGTGTGTCATTTGTTGACCTACTGACTGATCTTTGATGTTCTTATTCTGAGGCACATCCCAGTGTACCAGATACATGTGCAGCTACAGCCCTAGAAGATTATCTGTATGCCGTTGCACGTGAACAGGCTGTGCCCAAGGCTAAACCCCGTATTAGCTGACAAGCAGGTGATATGCAGGGAGAAAATGGGGAGTACAGAGGGTGTTTGTTTGGCTCCTAGGGCTGAAGAAACCATGATCTGTGCTTGGGAACAAAGACAATTTGCATTTAATTTCTCTGGGCTGCAGTGCTGGCAGCCGTGGTAGATGTTCATGTGCAGCACTGAGTGCCCGCATGGCCGGGGCTGAATGGCCGCCTTTGTTGGGGGCTGGGGCAGCAGGAGTGCTGCAGTCTGGGCTGAAGCTCTGTGTCACAGACCATGGCCATGGCCAGGAGGTGGGGAGGGAGAGAAGTTAGGTGCTGGTAAAGCCAAACCCATCTGTCCTCTTCCGTCCAGGGCAGGTGTTCAGCAGCCTTGGGGTGCCCTAAAGGGAAAACGCCGTCCTCCAGTGGCTGCCCTGTGGGGGTTGAGGTCAGTGCCTGTCCGTGCTGGTGTTCACTTCTTCTCTGCACTGAGAAGGGGTTGGCTACAGCTCTTCCCAGAGAATTATGGCCAGGGGTCATTCAGGAGTAAGCCAGGCATGTACAAGGTGCATCCTGCTCCTGCAGCTACTTGGGCTCTACTCAAGAGATTGGGGAGTCCTAAATCTAACCTGCCTAGGTCTGTTCCCTAGATGAAGCCTTCAGAAAGTGGTGAAGGATGGTATGGGTGGAGACAGAATGTCAAGCGTGGTGCAGAGCCTTGTTCCTCTAGCAGACACCTGAGTTCAGCCAGGTGTTAAGTGGTGGATGCCACCCCAAGCTTTGTTGGACCAGGCTTGGCCCTGCTTTAACAGGCAGTTAACCTGTCATGCAGCTTGGAAAGCCCCTCCCCAGGGATCCAGACACCCCTGGATTGTGAAAAGCATATCCCTCAGACCAGTGGCTAGCAGCCACAGACCACTTTGCTGTATCCATCAGAAATGTTCTCTTCCCCATAGCCCCAGAAATCCTTACTCACTGCAGTAGCTGACTGTCTGATACAAGTACCAAGTGGTGGGAGTTTGTCTGAGGTGAGTGGAAAGTGTGGGATGTAGGATCCTGTTCTCTAGCTCCGCAGGAAAATGGTGTTTGGATTGGGGATTGACCATGCAAAACTCTTGACTTTGAAACCTGAGCCTCTCCTGCCTCACCTATCCCATTGTACAGAGCTCACCATGCCAGCTGAATAAGACATAGTGTTAATTGGTCTGTGTGCTCCTAAGCTTCTTTCCATGGCTTTCAAGAAGCTGATTAAAAGAGTGAAAGTAAAGTGGGGATTAATGGGATCCTGGTGGAGGCTTGTGGGGGGAAAAAAAGGAAATTCCTTGGAGGGGAAAAAGAGGGATTTGAACAGCTGACAGCAAGCCTCTGCAAACAAACCAAGAGAGTTAGGCAGCAGATGGACTAACACTCTCTGGGCTTGTGCCAATGCATCAGATTGATTTTAAAGATGAAGCACCCACTGCCTGGGAAAGCAAGCCCTTCGAGTAGGAGCTCTTCCTGGCAGCTGTTCAAACACTAGCTGCTTTACAGTTCACTTTCGGTGCACCAAGAGGCAATGAGAAGCACTGGGGACTTGGGATATGAAATATGACCAGTGAGAACTGTGGACCAATAAAGGGGTTATTTTTGTAGGGAGGGTTGCATGGAAAATAATGTCCAGTTGCTCAGAAACACATAGTGTGCAATTAAAGAACCAGGAGAGATCAAAGGGCCATCAAGTAAAATTCTGTGTCTCCCAGCATGGTGGGTGCTAAATCTTTAAAGCAAAGGTGAAGACTTCTCTGGAGTTAAATTTCAGAGGGGAATTATTTTGTTAGGCCTCAGCTGTAGACCTTGCTGTAGATCAGCTCATGTCATGAGGTCTGACTGCTGTCCTAACTAGCTGTGTTGCTGACATCCAATGTCTCTAAATTGAGCTCATAGGGTGCCTTGGTGTTAGGCTTGGATAGGTAAAAGTGTCTCTTTCTCCCACACCATCCTTTTTCTTATACAGAAATTATATGAGCCAGAGTGCTTTATTTTTCCCTCCTGCCTTTTTCTCAAAATTAAATAAACCCCTTCCTGTTTATGAAAAAAAGCCAACTACTGAATAATAAAACATGTGAAGACTGCTAGGTGAAATAAGCATTTTCACAGCAGTTTTTTCTATCAGATTATATATTACATATATGTAATATAGCCCAATGGTCTGCTTAATTTATGAAGGCTGTTCCATGGTTCTCCTTTTTAATTTCCCATTATATATGATTTGGTTCTCTTTTAAGTCTGCCATACACTGTTTTTGTCGTATGCATGACAAGGAGACACAGTCTCAGACCGTGAGCTGGTGCCAGCTCCCACATCTTGAATTGCCCCTTGAACATAAGCTTATACAAAAGTTAATCAGTTTTTAGACTGATTGTACAACATGTGCAGTTGTGATTAGAGACTATATTTAAGACTTGGCTGCCAAAAAAGACTTCAGCAATGACAAGCTTATAAGTATTTCAGCAAAAGGCTGGCACAAATGTGGGGTGGGCTGGGAGTGCCACACAATTTATACTCTGCCCTGAGGAAATGCCACTCCCTCCACCCTGGCACAGCACCTTCCTCCGCCTCTGTTGGTGTTGCAGCAAAGGGTACTTGTGTTTGTCATCCTGCCTCCTCCTCCATCCAGGGTTTCAGATGCAATAGGACCAGAGTGAGAAAACAAGTCTGACGCAGCAGGCCTGGCAGAGCACAGCTGTGGCAAAAGGAAAAATGGTTCAGGGGCTGGCAGCAGGTCTGATATCAGGGATTTCAGAGGTGCAGATATGTAGAAAGGTAAAGAGAGAGCAGCATCAGCTGCTAATTCCCATTGATGAGGAGTTCCCTGTTCCCCTCACTGTGCTGCGTGTTTCTTGCAGCCGGAGTAATTTGAAGAAAACCAATATCCAGCTGTCGCTCAGAGGTCGGATGGGCTGTGTCTTGATGTGTGCGGTAGCGTGTCTTGACTTTCGAGTAGTCAGGGTCTCTTGCTGAAGCGAGAGAACCTGATGGGAGAGGATTTGCAGTCAGATTTTCAGCTGCGAGTTCACACAAACTCGTATCTGTTCGCTTGGCTGACAGCCGTGGGTCTGGGAGCTGGTGGCTCGGCCTTTCACTGCTGGGGTGTTTGTTCAGATGCACTCCACACAAATAGCGTGACAGGGGCTGACAGGCTCTACCAGCTGCTTGGGCATTTATAACATTGTGTAAAATAGGCATGGTGCTCCCTAGAAAGCCAGCAGGAATTTGGCACAAGTACCACCAGGCTCAGATGAATATCACATGAGCATTCACTAAATGGGCATATATCAAGATTTATCCAGTTGAATGAGAGGTTTGAGGATTCTCAATATAGCATCCCATCAACCAAAGCTCTCTCAGTCTGCTTTGCTACAAGGCTATTGATAAATATTAAAATAAAAGTTATTTCCCCCAGTGGAATCTTCTATTGTAACCTGCCAGTTTTACACCCCTGACTTCAGTGCAGCAGCACTGGCTTGGTGCTGTGACATTTTGATGGTGAATCTAGTCCTGTATTTGCTTTAGCAAACTAACTGAATGGATTTCTAGAAGTGGAAATGTTATAGTAATTGATGGGAAATGCATCAGGTAAACAGGTAAGAAATGACAAGTTTCATGACTGATAGCCAGGCATGTTAAAGATGTGGATATTTACTTGGAAGGGAATGTTACTAGAACAAAGCATTTTATGTTTCATGGAAAATAAATGCAAACATAAAATTATTTTGTTTTACTTTCTCCTTTCCCAGTCACTGAGGACATTTAATTTCAAATGCTGCCTTCCTGCTTCGAGAACAGGAATGTTTTCTGGACAGACCCTGAGGCTGATAACACCAATGTTAACCTGGAGTCATGCCTCAGTGCGATCCACAGAGTTCCTTTGCATTTACACCAGCACTGTAGACGAGCTCCTGGCTCACGAAAGCAATCAAAGCTAATCGATGTGGCTAGAATTTGAAATTTCAAATGCTCCTGTTGAATGGTTCATGAGCAATCTACAGGCTAGGAGTTATTTGCAGAAAGTATCCAGCAGTTAATTTCAAATCCCATATACGTTTGAGATGTTCATAAGCTACTTGTAGACAATTTGCAAACAAAAAAAGAGGATAAAATTCATCAAAAGAAATGATCTGCCATGAATTATTCATTTGACTCCCATCAGTCATGCCAAATCTCTTTCTTGCTGTTCGTTTCTGCAAAGAGATCAGGGATTGAATTTTGCTTAGAGACAGAAGTGTATGTTCACCCCTAGAGGTGCTCCGGCAGAGCAGACCTGCGGCATGTAGGTGATGAGAATAAGAAAGCTTCAGTGGCACACAACATTCCATTCTGTGGATAAACAGCAGATTTTAGCCAGCAGGGTTGTCAAGCAGGCTGCTTCCGTGAGGACTGTTTTTAAACAGAAACCCCCAGCTACCAAAACAAACCCAGAACTTGAAGGGGAGAAGAAAAGAGAGAACTGGGGGTGTCTGATGTTAACAGAAAGGGTGTCTTTCAGCCCATCCAACCAGCAGGCTGAGGGAAGCTTTGCCTTGTAAGGTGGGAGGGAAGAGTACAGGGGAAGAGAAGTCTGGACCACTGAGAAGCAAAAGCAGGGATCCCCTCACCTGAGAATGTTTCAGGCACCAGCGTGGCTTCCCTCCTTGCATACATAATTGATTTGTAGTTATGGGCACTCTCCTGTAATGAGTAGAAAATGGACACAGGAGCTAAGTGGTGTCTGTGCAAAATCTTGGAGAGAGTGAGAAGGCTCTGTACCCCTTGGTTAATATAGTGGAAACTATATCCAGATATAGATTTTTTTGGGGAAAAAAGGTAGATAATTTTAAGGATAGAGCCTAATTCACTGCTGTTTTGCTTAGGTCAACAGCAGAGAAATACAGCTGACCTCAACGGCATTTGGATAAATGGCATTGGCATAGCACAAATAAGAGCACTAAGAATAAATAAGCTATCTTATGTTAAAAAAAAAACAACCAAAGGTTGAGTTTTATTCAAAAACAATATGTGTAGCAGCATAAGCACTCAACACTCAATGGGCCCTCATGTGTGGCTCTTATAACCTGGATTTAGTTGCAGCATGGATGTATTATCCCTGTTTTTTCAATAAAGGCATTGCCATGCTGCGTGCGCAGCAACAAGCCAGACTTAACTCTCCAAAGCCTCAGACCAGTGCCTGAGGTGCTAGGTTACAGCTTTTACTATTCAGAAAATGGAAATAAATAGGGCATAATGGGCTTTAGGGAACCGAAATGTCACGTAGCTGAAAAAGGGCGTCTAGCAGCACAACTGATAAGAACGTCTGTTGAAGCACTCTCTCTGCACTTCAATTTACATCTCACACTTTGCTGCAAGCCCTTTCCTTGAGAACCACTTGGCGACATTTAATTTAGACAAGTGTACCTGTCATCTTTGGCCTGTTGCTTCTGGTGCTGGTATAGCACAGACAGCTTGCTGGGGATGAGTGAGAAGAGCTGGCCTCCCAGTCTGGGAGAGCTGGGGCTGCTGGCAGCTGGCTACCTGCCTTCCAGTGCATGCACTCCCAGCACTTCTCATTTGAGTCCTGGTTTGGAAAGGAAGCTCTTACATGTCTCCAGGAAAGAACAGCAGGGGTCTCAAAGAAAGGTCATGTGGAAGAAAGGCTGATTTAATTTTTTAATAATCTTGCCTTCCTTGCAGCGGGTAAGAAACAGGCTCATACAGCCAGGTAGTTGTACTGGAGTTTATTTCCTCTCTATTTTAAGCATTTACTTCAGTCTATTTGACCTAAAAATTATCCTAATCTACCACATACAGAGTAACATGTTTTATTTTAGAGTATATTATGTGCACACAGCTTCAGGACCTTAACAATCTCTTGTCACCTGTCTAAGGCAAGCTAATGGTAGGGCTCTGCAGGGTGCTGGTGAGCTGATGGCACTGGGGTCACGAGAGGGGAGGCAGCTTTTGCTTTTATGGGGCTACCTGCCCCTATCTGCCCTGTCCTGCTACCCCTTCCCAGAAAGGCTCCTTGGCCTCAGAGGCCAGGTACAGCCAGTGGTTTGACCAAGAATGCAGCAGCCAGAGGGGGGGGGGGAGAGAGAGAGAGAGAGAGAGAGAGAGAGAGAGAGAGTCCATTCAACCAGGGAATCAACAGTAGTCTAAAATGGTCAATTTTTAAGATTGCCAAAAACTGTGCAGGAAGGGATTATTCAAGTTGGCATGCCTGGATCAAGACACAAGCCTGATCCATGTGGGAGTAGACTAATTTCTTTTGCCTGCCCTTGCAGACGTGTGACCCGAGTGGTGCTCCCTGGCCATGGCTGCCTGCACAAATGTACCCAGTGCAAAAATCTGGGCGGTCACATTGCACCTTGTGGCAAAAGTGTGAGGGATGCTGAAGACTTGGTGATGCTAAATTGCTTTGCCATTAATGACACAGACTCTGTTACCTCAGTTACCTCATGTTTCATTTTAAATACATTTGCTTGCAGGCGGCAGTTTCGCAGTCTTACTTACATTGCCATAGAAACAATCTTTCACATTCCTCTATTTGTTGTGCATTTTTGTTAAAGGCTCTTTCTTCTTTACTTATCCACTCCATCTTTTCATTTGCCAGTGCTCTTTCTTCATTATGTCTTTCCAATTCTCTCACCTTCTAGCTTGCCATGCTGCAGCTAAGTGTTTTTCTTGGTAAAGGTACCCAGCTCAGTGCCTCTGCCTGTACAGGTGATGTGCCACAGAGATAAGTGGACTAAGTGTGTCCAAGTGGACCTGTGCCCATGCCCACCAATGTTGGGATGAGGAGAGTAGCAGGAAGTGGGAAGAAGTGTGATATTCCAAAGTCAGACCAGTTGCCCTTGACAGTAATGAAACTGTTTTAAACTTCTGCTTTGTGACCAGGGAATGAGGCTGCCCATCAGATAAGGGGCTGTGGGACTCTAAGGGTTGTCTCACTTGGGAAGGAGTACTACTAAAAACTCTGTTCTCTGTGTAATTATAAAAAGACAAAAAATCTTCTTGGGTGTGCTGATTAGATGGAGAGATTTTATTATGAATCACACTCCCTAGTGGATAGCATTTGATTGTTTGCTTCAGAAGAGAAAACGAAAGAAGGTAAAAGGAAAAGGAAGATGTTTAGGGTTTTCTGATTACCAAGGATGACTTTTGCTAACACCCAGATATACCTTATTTCTTTCCTTCTCTGCTCTTGTAGGCAGGAAGTATCCAAGAAGAAACAAGTGCTATTTATAAAAAAGAAGAGAAAAAAGCAAATATATTCAGTGACTGATCCATAAAAACAAATACGTCTTTTTTTCCCCCCATTCCTCATGGGAGGCTGCTCTACTGCTGGCAAAGAGACAGGCAGTGATGCATCCAGAACCACCTTGCAAGTGCTGGGCAGGGCCAAGGACAGAGTGTCATCTCTTTGAACACAGGGGAGGGCTTTCTGTGCCAGGCTGGATGCTTTTCCTAAGCTGCTGGAAAATTTCCCAGCAGTGAGCCATGTCACCAGCTGCAGAATTTGCTCCTTGTCCAACCTTTGCTGTGACATACAGTGGGTGAGGGGATGGCGGTTGTTACCTGGGCTTCTGTGTTACCACTGCCTATTTTACTTTCTTTTTTGTTAGGTTTTGTGTTTGAGAGCTTTACATTTACTCTTCAATGATACTCATTTCAATTCCTCTTCCTCAGAGATGCAGCTGGAGTATATAGGAAAAGCCCTAAAATCCTGCTTGTCTTGCATGAGAAGATAAACAAAACCCAGAATTTCTTCTTTAAACAGGGCATGAGAAGAAGAACTAACAGCTGTAAGAGTGTTTGGTTCTAACATCAGGAAGACACATGCAGCACAGATTGAGTTTCTTCTTTCCCTGGCCTAACAAATCCTTTAGGAGTACCAAAAGCAGTGATGATGAGGTGGACAAAGAGGAGAAAACAGAACAAGATTTTATTGGATTCTTCCCACCCTTCAAAGTGCTCAGGATGTGCAAAGGGGAATATACTCAGGAGAGCTTTTGATTCTTGCTGGGCTACTCCTCATTTTTTTCCCTTGGAAGCAGCCGTGCACCAAAATCTGTTTATAGTACATAGTTATTAAGATCAAATGTAGCAGTAATAGCATGTGACAGTCTTCTCTTTTCTGAATCAATTTGTACCATATATGAGTCTTAGTTCTGTCAGATGAAGTGAACTGTGACAATGTCTATCCATCCATCAGGACAAATCAAGCTATTCGTACATTTACTCTGAGAGCTTCTTAGTGCATTTAACATTTTTTCCTGTGGCAATGTTTCCCAGTCTTGTAATGCCAAATGTGAGGACTGTTGGATCACCAAGTCCTTCAAAATTAGTGAGAACAACATTGGCCATGTTGATGTCACCTGACGACTTGTATTTCCCGTATGTGTTCTCCTTCCAATATTGTTTTCTTCTTAATTTTCTTTTTTCTCTTAATTTCATATACAGGGAACTTCTTTCCTCATGTCATGTATGGATGTCATGCACAAACTTACAGCTGACCCATAAAGATGCTCCAAGTGCTATTAGCTAATGGCAGCTATTAGTGCTGCTGGCTTACTGGTGTGGAAAAGCCAGGGCTTTTACAGTAGAAATGAACACATTTTCAGTCTGGTGGTGTTGCAGTGCGAGTTCATTATTAGAATTGAGTTACTGTTGTGGGAGACTACTTAAAATAGAAGCCCCAGAAGTTTTGCTTGGAGGGTCTGAAACATATATTAGTGCTAGGGCAGAACACCTTTGCCCTTCCAGGGAGAGCAGGACCAATCATGGGCTGCTGTATCCAGTGTTTTCCCAGCAGAATTCGTAATGTATAAAGCTATGTCCAAAGACAAAATGATATTTCTTCCAAAGGTAAAAATTTCTCCCTTTTATAACTCCATTTGAAGTAGCAGTTGCCCTAATCTGACTTCCAGGTGACTTTTTATGTATGAACATAATTTTTCTGCAAGGGAAGCTCATGGTGTTTATTCCATCACCCTGAATTCATAAGACTCTTCAGTACCTCAACTGCAGCTATTGATACTTTTCATTTCCAAAGTTATTTTTCTCCCTTATCCTCTCCAGAGACTTAATTAAACAAGAAGAAGCTGTATGAAGGATCAATAACTGACTTGCAGCAAGTGATGCTTCCACGTGGTAGCACGGTGGCTATCTGTGCTTTCTGACACTCAGACCATTAGGGGAGCATTCTGAGCCACTCTGACTCCATTTCCATTTGGGCTCTTCCACAGTGTGCTTTCTTGTCAATAGGCTTATCAACAAGGTGAACTACAAATTCCTCTTGCTTTAGACATCCTTCCCTACAATGAGCACAGACACACCCCATAAGATGACTGTTGTTGCTGTAGGAAAGAGTGCATTTTCCTGGTATCGCACTGACCCAAAAAATGCTAAGGGCTGTCTTTGCTCAGCAGCCAAACAGGCTTGGCTGGATAGAACAGAGCACAATAAATCCCTTCAATGAGATCCCAAGTGGTGGGTGTCATGTTGCCGTTCAAGTCTTATGACAAAGTTTTGTTTTCACACCACTTTGACTGTATTAGGGCTGCTGGAGGGAGTTTGCTCCTTCAGAGGTAAGCAATGTTTTGGTAGCAGAGTAAATGGATACGCCTTTTGCACTTCCCTGTTGCACAAGTGGCTCTGCTGGAGAGGGAAGAAATTACTTCAGTTTTTAACTGAACATTTGTTATTATTTTAGTAAGAGAGGTTCCACTGCTCAGGCCAAAGATGCTACGTGACACATAGCAATGATGCCTTCACCAACACAGACACTGCTGCCCTTGAAGGACCTAGCCACATAGCTAGAGACTGCTGAGTGAAGCCTTGCCTTCTCTGAGCAGACTTAGTGGGGCTGCCATGGACCTCATGGAAATAATGACTATGGTCTGGGAAATAATGACTCTGGTCTTCTCTGGTCAGAGAATATTGCATGTGCTGTTAAGTACTGCGATGTGGAGAGAGAGACTGTGGGCTTGATCTCTTACTTGCACTTACTGAAAGTGTTCTCCTCTAACTAAGCAATAAGCTGTTGTAAATCACCCTCTTATACCCTGATGCTTTGGTTATAATGTTTCATTAAACAGCTCTAATTGAATGTCTGGAGAAGCTTACATCTCCCACAAATCCTCTGCTGCTAATGGAAAAGTCATGTAAACAAGAATCACTTTATTACATCTATTGTTCCAATAATGCCCCTTCCAAATGGGAAAGACTTGAATCACAGCAATTTAGTCCTTGTCTCAGTGTAGTTTCTCTTCTGGTCATTTTTACTGGGGGGAAAAATAAAAGGCACACAGAAAACACGTTAGTGTGAAAAATGGCTGCAGCTTGCGTGCTCCATGGTCTCGGGAAGCCATGTTGAATGGCATATTTAAAAACCATTTGCAGAGCACACGTTGCTCCCGGGGCTGACACAGCCACTGAACTTTCTGCCCCAGTGCCTGCTGTGCCAGAGCACGGTTGGGACGCTGGCAGCGCGGGGCCGATCGATACCCCAGAGCCATGAGAGGCAAACGGAGCCTGAGTTGCCTCCCAGCAGTCGAGGCACTGTGGCATCCAGCGGGGTCATTCCTAATTTGCCCTGACTTGTAAGTTGTTTCAGGCCTGTAGTTTGGGTCCATGTATTCAGGGATAGCCAAAGTTAACCCCATAAGGTAAATAATGTGGGAGCTTTTCATTGCTTGAAAGTTTGTAGAGAAGGTAGTTTATAATGACCAAAAAAAATGTGTCCTCATTAAATTCCTATTTCTGTAACTTCTGGTAGATTTGTGCAGTGCTTCTCCTCTGTTCTTAGCAATGGGCAAGGCCAGGTAGATCCTCCTGTGACTGGGGACACATTGGTGCACAGGTTTTGACCATACAGAACTCAAATCCTTTCTGATAACTGGTCTGAGCTTTTCACAGCATAACTTGCAGGTCCCAGGTGAGGAAAGTCCTCCAGCCCAAGTGGTGCTGTTTCTCTGATGCTTTAATTCCAGTCTTTGCCTTAGGGTAGCCCTGGTATCAACTTGCACCTACAATGGGGGATTCTTTATCACATCATCGTTAAAACTACACTGGGACGGCAGGACCTGTGCCTGGACCAAGTGCATGAGTCCTTTATTACCTTGTAAACAGAGGCTGAAAGGTTTCAGCAAGCATTACTTTCTGTTCAGTTCTCTGAACTGTAAAACTTACAGGCAAGTCCCTGGTGGGGCCTTGCATTCAGAGCTTTAAAACTCAATACCCTACTCTTCTGTTTGGTTTTCTCAACGACCTTGCATGAATCATTCATCTACCTGGGTCCTCAAGTAACCTCACTGTACAAGCAGCAACAACATGACCTTGCAAAAATTATATCCTGGCATCACAGCTGCATCCTACATGTGTCCCCTGCTTGCTATAGATCACTAAGCAAAATTTCCAAAAGACAGCGTGAGCACTCCTTTCCCTGTCTTTGATCATCAGGTGCTGTATTGCATGGGACACTTTGAATTCTCTAGTCTATTTTGGGGGAGGAAGGAGGAAAATTAGATCAAGGCAGTTACTGAAGGCAAGTCAGGCTCAGACTATAACTGTGCTATGTTTAAAATATTTAATTCCACAGTATGAGTCACT
The DNA here is from genome assembly GCA_013397245.1 of Thryothorus ludovicianus. Lineage (NCBI taxonomy): Eukaryota > Metazoa > Chordata > Aves > Passeriformes > Certhiidae > Thryothorus > Thryothorus ludovicianus. Next base: position 5,869 of record VZTB01017134.1, on the reverse strand, counting down.
ATGACTTGGCCGCTATTGACCTGGGTAACCTGAGTCAATATTGCATAAAAGGCCCTCTCATTTTGTCACTATAAATAAAATCTGTGATTATTCATAGCAAATGCTAAGTTTCTATTACCATAAGCAGCCTTACAGGAGCATTATGCTCCAAGATGTGGCTGTGTCACTGCTTGTGGGTCCTCTGGAGCTGCCTTCATGGGTGACTGGCTTGAAAGTGGCAGTGCTTCTGCCCTTGAGCATTTCTGCCCCTGCCTGGCAGACGGAGAAGCCTGCTTCCATCAAGAACAAAAAACACTGAAAAAATTGTGCAGTGGTTGCAAAAACTAGAAATGAAGCTGAGGGAGAAAAAGTGAAAGAAGCTAAACATAGGGAAAGGAAAAGAAAGAAAAGGAAGTAGCCTTCTCCCTCCCTGCCTCCCTCAGGGCTAATTTTCATTATTAGCTGCTGTTTTATGGCACCATCCCCTCCTACTCCATGTGTTGTAATTGGGCTGGCACATGCTCTGCACATCCTAAAGGGACACAGTAATTATTTGTTGGATAACCAGAAAGTCTGCACAGGGATGTGTTTGCAATGAGCCCTGCAGTGCCATCTGGCCCTGCCTGTGCCCAGTCCCATGCCAAACCCACTGGTGATCCCAGCCCAGCCTACAGAGCCTTCTTCCTCCTCCAAAGGGTTTATAAAAGTTCGGTGGATGGCACCAGGTGACTCTAAAGAGGCGTGAGTTGGCCTCATTGTGCATTTGGGGGGCAGATTTCTGTGAGCCCAGCAGAGATGTGGGCTGTCACCTGTGTCTGTGGTTATGCACACCAGGCTCAGGAGCAGCTTGAGCCAGAGGAGGATGAGGGTGAGTAAGGTTCTGTGCTCTAAAATGGAGGGTGATGCCTTGAATTGAAGCGGAGGGTAAAACAAAGGGATTGGTGTCCTATTTGGATGTTAGAGCTGTCCTTTCTAGTGTTGTATTCCTGTATTTCTTGGTGGTAAAGCACCAAGGCAATTAGACAGTGATGACCTCTTGATTTTGTCTGAGTTGTGGCACTGAAAGACAGCTCTTAATTGTCCCTGTGATTGTCATGGGAACAGCACTAATCTGCTCCCTGCCCTCACCCCGTGAGGCACAGGAGAGCGACGCCCCTACCCTGCAAGAGGATCAGCTGAGAGCAGCTGAGAGCATGGCTAGAGAGATCTTTAGGGGTTGAATTATGCTGTTTGCATTGCAGCTTTGCCAGGGAGTCTGTCATGGAGACATTTTAATGTTGATCTAAGCTTTAATAGTATTGAAATAGGAGAGTGGCATCCTTCAACACAAAGTTCTGCCTCCCCATTGCATGGGGACCTGCATCAGGTCTTCTCCCAATCCCCAGTGCTGGTGCTGCAGAGAGAGGGTCTGTTTCCACCACCACATCTCACCCACCTCACCTTTTTGTCCCACACAGCACAACAGATGTCCCACTGACCCATGGTGCCTTCCAACAGCAACCTCTGTCTGCAGCTGACTCAGTTTTCTGTATAAATCACTCTATCAGGTATCTCAGATCCTCACACTAGGTCCTCACACAGATGGCAAAGTCTGTGGCAGGCAAAAAGGTCTTCCTCATTAATTACTTCACTCTTCAAGCCCTTTACTGCAGACATCTCTATGCACAAACCAGGTAAGTAGATATTGTTGGCTTATTTTATGTCTGGGAAAATTAGGTCCATGGGGTGATCAGCATGGTTTAAATAGAAAGAGACAGATGTTAAATGACTTTGCTAGAACATTAAGGTGCTCACTGTCCCCAGAGTCCTTGGCTTAGATTCACTAGCAGAGACCGTTTTTATAATAGATTGGCAGTGGGTTGCTTTTAAAAGATTTTCATGTTTGAATTGAAAGACTCACCTTAAAGAAAAACTTGACTATGTGTGTGTCATGACAAATACAAGCACAGAGGTTACAAGCTGGGAAATGCTCAGTGAATAACCTCCTGTTATTTACCAGTAGTTTTGGAACTGGGACTAAAATATGGGATAGTCACTGCTTTTTCTCATCCATACAAGTTTTACTGTACATGTTAATTGTGACCAAAGTCACTATTTTCCCTGAATTCATTGGAGTGAAGTTCTGAGGCCTCAGCAGCCAATGGAAATTTGCTGAGGTAATATGGCACCAGTAAACAGATAACCTTGCTGGAAGCTCAGATACAGTTGACATCCCCCTCTTCTTGCACAGTCCCAGATAAGCTCTCTCGAATTAGCCTCTTCCCCTGGATTGCTCATCTGCTGTATTTCTAACTCACCTTTGGACTCAAATATTTTTACACCAAATACTCCACTGTACTCAGCAAGCATTTACACAGCACTTGCATGGCTGATACTCCAGTGTACACAGAGTTGTGGGGGGACAGATTTTCAAAAGTGTGTATTGATTATACATCTAAAGATAGAAATAAAATTGGGAGCAGTTTCAGGTTTAAGAGGGGCAGCAAGCCCATGGCAATGCTTAGACTGGAGGAGGAGGGTTTTGGAAGAGCAGAGCCACTGACTCCAGCACTTACAGGGTCTGACTGAGAAGTTTTCTAAAGGTAAGGCAGAATCCCATCCTGTTGGAAGGGAACCCCAAAGATCACCAAATTTAACTCCTGACCCTGCATGGGACACCTCAAGAATCATACCATGTCCTGGGAGTGTTGTCCAGAAACCTCTGGAACTCTGTCAGGCTTGGTGCTGTGACCAATTCCCTGGGGAGCCTGTTCCTGTGCCTGACCACCCTTTGATGTGGAAGCTTTAGGTACTGTTTCCTAATATCCAGCCTCAACATCCCCTGACACAGCTTCAGGCCATTCCCTCGGATCCTGTCCCTGGTCACCACAGAGCAGAGATCAGTGTCTGCCCCTCTGCTACCCCCCATGAGGAAGCTGTAGCTGCAGTGAGGTTTCCCCTCCAGGCTGAACAGACTGAGTGCCCACAGCAGCTCCTCAAATGCCTTCCCCTCAAGGCCCTTCACCATCTTCACTGCCCTCCTTTGGACACTCTCTAATGGCATAGTATCTTCCTTATATTGCAGTGACCAAACAAGTGTCTGCTTTCCCCGTCTTCTGGAACAGTGCTAATACCTGGCACCTGAGCTGCTGTCCTAGGGACCTCTGAGAGCTTTCTGAAGAAGACAGAAATGCTGAGATAGCATACACAGCTGGAAAGACTTGTGTAAAATATCTCAGCTGAAAACCCTCAAGTGGCCCATGTTGACAGTTGTCACGCTCTGAATCAACAGTCCTTGACACCAGTTAACTTAAAAGAATCCATCAGATTATGCTTGCATTTACATTAGTAAGCTGCAGCTAATGTTTTCTTCCAATTTTTTTTACTTGGAAGTTTTCTAGCAAACAGAAGCTCTATCAATAAGGAGGAACTTTTTCCAAATAAAAATTAAAGGGTTTTTTTCCCCTTTCCCTTCTCACTTGATTTATAATGGTTACTTTAGAAATACTCAATCTTCATAGGGAGACCAAAAGCAATCTCCATCCCTGAATAAACAAATTCATATTCATGTGTATGTACATCCCTATGTACATATATATTCCTAAACTCATAAAAAACCAAGTGTATGGCATTGCTTGGAGTTATGTGGATGGTTCTGGATGCCTATTTTATTTATTGTACTTCTATTTGAGAGGAAAATTGGATTTGGGCCCATATATCTCTGAGGGTGCATTATTCGACTTTTAATCTACATCAGACTGTAACAAAGCACATCGCATATCATAGCTTCTGCTGCCTCTGATACAAATTCTGTATTTCAAGAATATTTATGCATACAGGATTATTTAGTTTGGTGGTAGAGGTGTTGCATTCTGCACTTTTTTTTCTGAAGAGTATTACTGGTGTTTACTGTTTGAACCGAGTGTTCACATCAACTCCATTCTATGGAACGGGTGGATATACGTATGGACTGGTGAATAATGACAGTCTCCAACAAACGAAAGGGTTAACTCTGCATCCCTTTTCCTCTGCTGGGGAAAGGCTGCAGGGATGGAAAGAAGGAGAAATGGAGGCTCCCTCTCCACTCTTGAGGAAGGGATGAGACCCAGCAAGGAGGGGATCCCAGGTGGTTTGCTCCTGACAGTTGCTAGTTTCTCCTATGACACAAATGAGAGGAAGGACAATAAAATCTGCTTTGCATGACTTATTATGTATTTATATATCTGCACCAGACCAGTCAAATTTCAACAAGGACTTGTCTATAACTTCTCTATTCAACCATGCTATTTTTTCCACTTGTCTTGTCTCCCTAAGCTTAGCTCCTGTAAATACTTTGGCCCATCCTGGACTTTAAAAGGTAGATCAGCAGTGCTGAACTCTCTCAAATTCCCTTGAGGGCAGCTTTTTCTCCCCTGTGCCCTAGACAATCCTGTCAGCTGCCGTGCTTCAGTGACGAGATGGCTGCATTTCACAGCAAATGAGATGCTTTATTAGCACGCGGCTGTAAAATACTTTGAAACTCTAGTAGATGAATAATGTTGTATCATAAATATAAAATGAATATTGGTTTACGGTTCCTGAAATATTAATTTGTGCATGGAGTCACTTTTGGAATGTTTTTTTTTACTAAATGTAAAGATCTTTTTGAGTTCTCAGTGTCCTTGCTTTGGTTTTTATTATTAATATTCCCTCCAGGAGACATTGACTTTCACTTCCCCTAGACATGCTGACTCCTGCCTGCCAGAGTGATTCAGCAGCTTGCCACTCACTTTTACAGAGGGAAAGTTTTCTCCTGGCTCCTTCCACTGGCCTGGTGTGACATTGGCTGCAATCGAGGGACATATTAGTGTGGCTGGTTCAGCTTGCTGCTGAGCAGCTGGACAGCTCTGAGCTCTCTGTCTAGATCATAGCTCTGTCCCTTATACAGGGAAGAAGATCCCCATAGAGATCATCATGGCTCTCTGCCTTGCAGCTTTCCCTTTTCCAGGGAGGATCATGTTAAATATCCAAAAGTTATTTGTAATTGTCTTGGGTTGCAGTGATAGATGTAACCAGAAGTGTGTCTTCGATCACCATGTGTTGAAACTGGGGCAGGGGGTGGTGGTGAGGTTATCCTCTGTTAATGAGCCAACCCTTAAAGCCAGGGAAATCTTAGAAGGCAGAGCTGAAAAGAAGCAAACTCCCATCAGAAGCCAGTTGTCAGTGAGCAGGAATCAGAAAGACAGTGTTACTTGCTTTTTACTACATCTGTCCCCTGCTATTTACAAACTGATCATTGGTTTGGTGTGAAGTAATTATGTTGCTTTTTAAAAATAATTGTGGAATTCTGGCTTACTTATTTTCCTCACTGTTTAGAATTGAGCTTTTTAAACCTGGTCTAGGAGTGTCAGGTGAATGTCCTAAGACTGAAGTCTCTATAGTATTCAGATAAATTCAGTGCTTTGGTGGATGATAAGTTTTGATGCCTTTCTCATTGTTCCTTCCTTTCAGTTAAACTTTAGAGAATCTTCCTGGTTTCTATTTCTGTGGAAAAATGCATACTTTGAAAGGAAACATTAATGATGTAGGCTATGATTCAGTAAATCACCCCAAACCATTCCTCAAATCAGTAGAAATTGAGATTATGCTTTACATTAAGTATTGTGCTTAAGAATTTTACTGAATTGAGGGCCAAAAGCATTTAGAAAAGACAATCATGATAAGAAAGAAATCAAGATGCTAAAAGGTTTAAAGACTCTTTAATACAAGCTCTATATATCAGTGCAATAATTGTTAATAATTTTTTCTCTCCTTGATTTTCCAGTAGGTACTTAAGGGAAGGACCCTAAATAGTGTAGACAAGAGTTTGAAGAGTTTTCATGCTGGAGATATGTAACTTCTTTAGTCAATGTAGGCAAGAACAGAATTCCTT
>VZTB01017133.1:98202-125521 GCA_013397245.1 Thryothorus ludovicianus | reverse complement strand
CACCATCATCTGGTACCCCATCCCGGCACTCCATCCCACCACTCCATCCCACCCACGCCATCCTCCGGCACTCCATCCCACCTACACCATCCTCCGGTACCCCATCCCGACACTCCCTCCCACCTACACCATCCTCCGGTCCCCCATCCCGGCACTCCATCCCACCCACGCCATCCTCCGGTAATCCATCCCCATGCCGCCATCCCCCGCCCGCCGTCCCTCCGCCCCGCACCGACGCTCCCATTGCGTCCCGCCGCCGCCGGGGAGCGCTGCGAGCCCGCCCGGGAGGTTCGGGAGCGCCGGGGAGCGCTCGGCGGCAGCGCCCGTGGCTCCGCTCCTCCCCGCCGCTCGCTGCTGCCGTCCCGGGCTGTGCCGTCCCGGGCTCGCACACGTTCCGCAGGTATTGCCCTTCCTGCTGGCTGCACCGGTGCACTCTAATTACACTCGAGCTAATTTGAAGTTAGCTCGGAGGCTTCGGTGCTTTTGGTTCAAAGCTAGAAAAGCATTTACGTACAGAAAGTTCTGGCTTTTCTTGAGGCAACCAACTGCTCTAACCACACCTCTGCCCATAGACTTGCTTCTGCTTTTCCCAGAGAGGCAGAGCTTAGCCCATCTGGTTCCTGGGGTAAAGAGCATGTACTGTGAGGACAGATATTGGTGATGAGATTGTAGCCGCCCTGCCTTCAAGAGAGCAGGTTGCCTGCCCACCTTGGGAACAGCAGCCCTTGTGTCCTCGGGCAGTGTCGCAGAATTCATGTCTCCATAAAGCTGCTTCAATTTAAGTTAAAAGCAACCTTATCTTCCGTTGATAATTTCAGCTTGGGATCTGAGGCCTGTGAATTAGATCGTTGAGCCAGACGGTGCAAACTCCTCACGTAGGCAAGATCACAAAAACTAGTGTGTATGCAACTGACTTTGATAATCACAGCCAAATGGTTTGTGCCTTTGGCGTAACATAGCCCTCGCAGCTTTTGGCTTGATTGTCTAAGCAAATTAGGATTAAGTAGTAGATCTGTGTGCTTATGTGTGTGTATATATATAAACACCTGTCTGTCTCTTCCACCCTCTCCAACTCCAACCAATTCAGGTAATTGGTCAGAGAAATCAATGTTAATCATTTTAGGCATGTTTTGTGAAGATAATCTAATCTAGAAAGAGGCTGCACTAGTGTACAGCTCAGAAAAAGCCTGCAGCTGGCATTCCTGTTACTGCCTTATTGCACAGCAGACAGCCCACACCATACAACATTAATCTATAGAAAACCAGGCTGCATTGGTCTTGCTGCTCTCATCATTATTATTTAGGGTTTTTTTATCTGCTTCTCATCTATGAGAGAGCTTAGAAACTCAGAACTCAAATACCTAGAGAAGAAGCACATCAGAAGCAAGAGCAGTATAACTCTTCTGATTACCTGGAGATCAGGAGGTGGTATCTGACTCCAGACACAACCTGAACTCACCAAGACAGGAGAGAGGTTAGCTCAGAAACACAGCAGGAATTAAGAGGAAAATATATCATATCTTGCCTTTTGTCAAAGACAGCTGTGTCTGAGCTTGGAAAAATTAGAGAGCTCAGAGAGCTCATCATCGAAAAGTCCCTCACTAAGATGGGACTTGTGGTAAAAATGTCTAGTTCTCTCTGTGGCTATAAAGTAAAGCTAGATTAACTCTGGCTACACATTTCTATATGGAGGCATTATGTACAGTTGCAGCAATCTTCTTTCTTGTATCCAAAGTGATAACAATTTGAAAGATTTAGAAAATTAAGCATGTAAGATTAAAGATACAAAATATTAAGTAATGTATTATTAAATAAAATTGATTTTAAAGGATATATTAAAATACAGGAGAAAAAAAATAGAAGCTCTCAACAGAATATTTTTTTCAAGACTAGCTGCATTTAGGCAAGACAGAGCTAGGCAAGAGGATAACATTGTCAAGAGTTCTTAAATGAGCTGGAATTTCTTTTTTAAACATAACTTTGGTCATTCTGAGGCCACGGTTAAATTTATGTCAACAATGCTTATCCTTTGAGAATTCAGGCTCTCATATCATGTGGATTCTCAAGAGAAAGGAATCAGCTCTATCCTTCTGCAGGGGACAGGAAAATCCCTTTCTCCAGGTCTCAGAGAAAAGACAGATCCCATTCTCCAGGCTGGGGAATGATCAGCCATGTGTGGGAAGGGGCACACCAGGTTTCCTGAGGCTCTGTGGGCATTATGGACTTACTCCTAGCAATTTATTTTTTTTTAATTAAGATTTCCACTCTGTTATTAGTAGGGCTTGCAAGGTAGAACTTCCCCGTAGCCTCGCACTTTCAGGCTTTGCTGCAGTAGAATACCCACACCTGGGGAGCAGCAGCTGCCAGCAGCAATGACAGCTACAGAGCCTGCCTTTCACCAGCTGTGATTTGATGCACCCGTTGTCACTGCTGTCTGCTGCTGCAGAGCAGCCTTTGGTTTCCAGTCAGATTCCACACAGAGACAAGGCTTGTGCAGCCTCACTGTCATCTCCACCCTTTCAAACCCTTTAACCCCGAACAGAGAAATGTCAGAGACAGAGTTACATATTAAAAATTTTGTGTCCCACAAGTTTGCTGGAAACTGGTGAGAAGATATTGCTTTATTGCTCAGTGATGCAAAGCTGTTCCCCTTTCTGGTAGACATGCCAGGCTGCTGAGTGAGTAGCATGCCTAGAGTTTGAATCAGACACAGTATATAAAGTATCTTGCCTAGCTTTCATGTAAAACACTCAGAATAGGAACATTACAAGAGAAATACACGAGGTATGAAAGCTGAGATGAGTGTAGCAGGAGGCCTCGGGTAACACAGGAGGGAGCTACATGTCTTAGTTGACTTAGGAGAACACAGGAGAAAATGGAGTGTAGAGATGGTTAGCAGGAGGGAAAAAAGAGGACCTGGGAACACTGCAGCATTTGTTTTATTAGCAATTTAAAGGAAATCAATATGAAAAGTATAGAAGATCCATAAAACATGGAGGGAGTCTTGCTACTCACAGAACTATCTCATGCAGATCCCCCATAACAGAGGATCAGTGGGGCGCTGACAAAAAATGTGGGAGTACCTGGTCAAGCACCAAAGAACAGACAGTTAACTCCTGTAAAGAAAAGCAGTCGAGTACATCTCAGGAGAATGGGAGTGTAGGTGGGAATAGACAATGCTCACTTGTGCAAATGAAGTCTCAATAGATGTTTGGTTGCAGGTGATCTACTTCCTTTTCCTTTTTTACTCACATTGCCAGCTTTACTGTGACAGTCACTGCAGAAGAAAATGCTGTTCTGCTTGAGGAACATCAGAACACAAGGACAGAATACAATGATTCCAGTGTCCCATGGAAGCCTTCTGGTAGGAGCACTTTTTTGGCTTCCACATCATCAGATGGCTCAGTTCCCCTTTGCTCTGACCACCAAATGCTGGCAAAGGGGAGCACAGGAGGAGAAGCAGTATCACTTGGCTTATTCTGTTGGTGATGTGCTAGTAAATCCCACATAGTTCAGGAGTTCATGTGAGGGTAACAGGAGTTCATGTGAGGGCTAGTCACAATCTTGGCAGCCTGTGGATTCTCCTGTGTAAATGGTAGCAGTGAGAGCACAAGCACCTTTATTTGCCCATCTTGAACACGGGTGCTGATAAAAGGGATCACTTGATCAAGGTTGTGGGGAAGGTAGAAGAGGGCTTTGCACAATGGTTTTAAATGTTCATACAGTGGTCTGAAATCCTCAGGGATAAAGCACCACACTCCTCCACCTGAATGACCATATTGCAGAAAGACGCATTTCTTATATGCAACTATTAAGAAATACAAATTTCTTATGAAATACAAATATATTTTCTGCCTAATGAGTAGGCAGAGATCATATAATTATAGGATATGCTGAGCTGGAAGCGAGTCACAAGGATCATCAGTCCAGCTCCTCACCCTGCACAGGACAGCTCCAAGAATCACACCACTTACTTGAGAGCATTGTCCAAATAATCGTTTGATGTGGCCATGTTTTTTTTACTATTAATATCATGGGGTTTACTGTAATGATTAAATGTAATGATTAAAGATGTCGTTTATTAAAGGCAAAGGTGGTTTTGGGTTTGGGCTTGTAATAGTTTGTGATTAGCATTTTTTTTCCAAGGCTGCTTTAGTGAAAGCAAGGCAAAAGCACTGTGGCAAACCAAAGACTTTCTAAGGGTACGTCAATCACTGCTCTGCTGAATCCCGGGCTCTCCTGGCATTTCAAGTCAAACTTCGGGAGAGAACTGGGAATGCCAGCCCTGCTGAAATGGTTGATGCAACTCCAGGCAGCAGTGTGGCAATGTAGGGTGTAATTGGGAAAGGCTCCGGTGGAGGTCAGTGTCTCCCAGGGACCGGCTCTCCCCATCCCGCAGCACGGAGCGCGCCCATCACTGCCCTTCCCTGCTCCGCCTAAAGACGTGCCTGCGACTGCACCTGCCTGCTTCTAACCCCGCTTAACCTCATCTCCTTTCTCCCCATCGTCTCAGGAATGTGAGAACGAGCTGTGCAGCCTTAATATTCATCCTTGTCACCAGAGAAGTGACGCTGGATCTGACCAAGAACAAACAAAACCTTCCAGAACCTTTGGGATGGAATGCAGGTTTCAGGTGTCTCCAGAGTCAGGCAGCACATGAATGTGGCTGTTTCAGGTTAACTATATGCCTCTCATCCTGTGTGAATGCAATGACGATCAGCCCCTTTGCATGGGATTCCTTAGGCAAAGATTGTGTGTTTTAAGGTCTCACCAAATGCCAGAGCAATTTTACAAAGGATATAAGCAAAGCCATGTTGTAACACTGAAACGAAGCCAGAAACAGATCTTTAAATAGGAGGGGAAATCACGTGGTTAAAACCTAATTGTTGTTTTATCCAGTTTGCTAAGTGCCTTGTCAGCATTTGCATGTGCTTGTGCCTGCAGTATCAGAAGTGACAGGAGAGCTGGACTTTCAGTTTCACATGGACTTTGAGGGAAAGGGAGAAAAGTTCTCTGCTTTTGCACACACTACAAGTGCAAACTGTCCCTGCAAAGGTACAGAGCAGGGTACTAAAATACGTAAAGGTAATTGCCAGCAGAGTCTGACTGACTGGCTGGGGACAGCTGTGTTAGAGACACAAACCCTTCCAAATACATGGAGAGCCCAGAGGAGAAGGAAATGGATAACAGCTGGATGAAACATGAAACATGAAAGGCTGGAAGATTCAGGCTGTTTAGCCCAGAGAGGACATGTGTGAGGAGAAACACTGCTGCAAAGGAGGAAAGGAATCTTTTCTTCTGCATGGACTCAGTAACAGGCTTGAACTGCAAGTAAAAGTTGAGAACTAGAAAAAGCTTTCCATGGAAAGCAAGGAGATATGTTAGGATGTACTGAAGAGTTGTAAAAAAAAAACAGTGTTCACCTGGAGAAAATAGGTTAGACACGTGGTTGTGACATAGTTGATCCTGCTTTAGCCAGCAGGAGGGCAACAGACCTCTCAAAATCCTTCCTGGCTTGTTTTTATCATCCATTGATAAGCCATAAATCCTGAGTTTCATACCTCAGGATCTATTGAGAGCAAAAATATTTTTAATTGATGAAGCTTGATGCTTCGTTTTGTTTTCTGTTTTGCTTAGATAGGGTTTCTTCTAAGGTTTAAACTTTCTTAAGTATTCAAGCAATTTATCTCCTAGACAAGCTAGTGGAATTCTTCATCTATCTGGGTGTTAGTGGGAATTCCTCATTATGTGCAGTGACATGTGTGTTTACACATTTATTTTGAAAGATTTTCTGAAAGGCAAGAACAAACCCCAAATCTTCCTTTCTATCCCCACAACTTACACACACATATATTCCAAAGAAGACAAAGGGATTGGGACATAACATTACAAAATAACACCTGTCATTGCTTTTTCTTCTATAAAGGTGTCCACTGCTGTAAATCACTTTCCTTGGCTATCTCTTGGGCAGGAATGGGTGATGGGAAAGCTGTAGAGCACAGATCTATTGAGTGCAACTGGGTTGAAATCCAGCACAACTGCAGCATGAGAGATTTGGGGTCACAGATGCTCATTTTTTGACTATTTTTCTTGTCTTGCTCTGTATGAAAGTTGGTTAGGCAGAGATTCAGTAGAATAATCTTTATCTGTATGCTTCAAAACTTTGTCACAGACACAAGATCCTGGCACTACTGTAATGAAAAAAAAGGCTCTGCCACTTCTCCTCCTCAATTCCTGCCCTTACTTGCAGGTAAGAAATAAGGCAGCTTCCTTAGGTGGCAAAGATTAAATTTTGCAATTCTCCATTGTAAAATTCTTACACTTATTTTACTACTCTAGAAATTCACACTATTACAAGATTCAAGAGTATTCTTCATATCCTCTTTGCAGATAAGTCAGAACCCTTAAATGAAAAAAAACAAAAAATCCCATTGATTTTGGAAAAAAATAGTGATACTGGGTGTTTAGTTAAAATCTACAGGCCAACTGACACTCATCCCAGCACAGATACAGTAAACTGCCAGGCACAGGTATGGGAAACCAATTAGGAGAACTTTAGAGGGGAATGAGAGGCAGAATCACTTCCCTTGTGGGTAAAAGTCAGAGTTTTCTTTGACTCTCTTGAAACTGGTGATATGAGAATTCCTTCATCCCTCCCTCTCTAATCAAGGAATGTGTAATAAATAAATTTCTAATGAATGGGATTAATTGTTCTTGCCTCCTTGCAAAGTGCTGTGAGCGTCATTGCTGCAAAATCCTAGATAAAAAAATATGAGGAATAGCTACATTTTATTACAAAAAAATGTCTGTTCACTTAGTATCATGTAAGACAAAATGACAAACAGGCAGAAGATTTGTGTCTGGGCTTTTGATTAGAGGTTACTAAGCAACACCAGGCCTGATCTTAGCCCTGCATTCCTCCTTGGAATGCAGTGTCTGTTAACACTCAGGTCAAAACTGGGCTTATGTATACATTCTTCTGACATCAAAGGCAAGCACTGGTGCAAATGAAGCAGTGATTCCCTGATTTTCAGAGAGAGTTAACCCAAACACACACTTTACTGAGCATGGTTTGATGGGTTAGCTATCACCCTGCCCAATACTGGCATGCATTTAGTTTCAACAGCTTTATTTCCCTCCTTTTGTTCTTCTTGGCTCCCTGCTCCTTCCCATCCCATGTCCCACAATTTCTCTGCTCCTGTCGGGGATGTTCATTCCTGTTCAATCCTCAGTGACAAGGCCTACCAGGATATGTTCTCATAGAAACATTAATGCAAGAATTACTTGGATGAATTGTGCTGAAATAACGTGAGACTTTCTCAGGTGTTTTCCCTGAGCACTTTCCTCAGGCAGTATTCCATCACCTGTATGATGCTACTTTCACTAATCTGCCCCAAGGCCTAGGCAAAAAAAAACCCCAATCAGCAGAACAAGGTGCTCCTTTGGGATTTGGAAGAGCACAAAACAACTTCACTGCAGACAGTCTTCTGGAGTTGTTCAGAAGGAAACCTCTTCCCACAGTTCATTGGGATCACAGTGTAATTCACCTTAATGGAGTGAAATAGCCGTGGGCTATATCCCCAGAAATCCCAGCAAGTGCTGACATGGTAACAACTCCTGTAGCACTTTTGGAGTGGCTGCCCTCACCAATTACATAAATTAACTCAGCAGAGACTGCTTATACATAGAGAAAATCCTTTCTGACAGGATTCTTATGGCCATTAAGATCAATCTTCAGGACCCACCTTTCCTAATATACCTCTGCAAAGTGAACTGCTGAGAAGAGGAAAAGAATGTATATTTTCTCTGTTTGTGATAATTTACCAAAAAAATATCAGTGTGTTCAATATGACAGAGATGGCTGTTGGTGACTTCTGTTTCGTATACCAAATGTGTGCTGGTAGTGACCTGTATAAAACACTGAATTCAAAATGATGTATAACCATTCCACAAAGTTCTACTGCCATCAGCATAACAGCTCTATTCAATTCAACAAAGGGAAAGCCCATGGGCTAGAAAAGTACCCCCTCACCGCTAATAAATTTGGATTAAATGCATATGATTTAATTAACTCAATTTCATAAAACTGCATTCTGGTTTTGCTTGTGCAGCTTGCATGCCAGAGAAACACACTGGCAGGCTCCCAAATAATAAGCAAATACAGAATATTCCAAGGCTGGGCTTGTGCCACCACTGGAGCTGGGACTGCCAAATCTGCAATAGAAATATCTTCAAACTGCTGGAGGAGAAAAGCAGTGCCAATGCAAAACCCTTTAAATAAAACCCCAGGCCCACAGGTCCCACTGCAGAGCTGTGGGTTGAGAGGTGGGAGAGATGAAAAGAGTATTCAGCTATCTAGGCAAAGAAAAAAACAGGACTTTTCAATAAAATTTTTATGCTATTACATAAAGAAAATAAAGTTTATTTTCTTCTAATATTGTTCTCAGAACAGCTATATTAGTCAATAGGTTTGTCAATTTATCCATTTGTTTTGATTAATTTGCTTGTTGTCAACTTGAAGTATACATCCAACATGGAAAAACTAGGAATGGAAAAATTATAGCTTTGATAACTTGTATTTTACAAAGATAGAAAAAACAGTAATCAAGAATTTAGAGGGTAATTGTGAATAGCTTTCACTAAACTTAACCATGACTGCATTTGCCTATAACAGCATTCTCCTCTGCTAGTATTTTGTAAACTGGTTTTCATTTACAAATTTTAAACTCTGAGATAATTACCAAGGAAAAGCTTTTAGGCTGACTGCACTTTCAAGTGAAAGTGCAATGAGGTAGTATTAAGTCTTTGCTCTGAAAATTGCTATTCTGGTATAAACATTTCTTACACTGATCAGATTGGCAATAAGTGCTGGTTTAATTATGCTGTAATTTAATGTGCCTAATATAGATTATAGTAAATACACTATAACTGGAAGAATATCACTCTTTTAACTGTATTGATATTTGCATTTTTCTAGCACAAAAAGAGGAACATATACACATTCCATTGTCAGACAAGTGACTCTAGTCTGACTGCAGCAAATGTAAGCTACTGTTTTGTGTTTAAAGCTACACCAAGTCATATCACTTCAGCTTTACTATGGACTAAAAGCATTCATGTGAGCTGTTTTCATGGCTCACTTGGTCCATAGTAACTTGCTAAGCCATGATGATTCAGTTATGAATTTGAGCTTGAAGGGAAATGTTTCAGAGTACTCTAATAATGGTGCTGCAGCCGTGAGAATACAAGGATAGGTTTTACATTAACACAAACCTTAACAAAATGGCACCATCATCTATACTAGGCCTGCAAGAGAATTAAACAATGAGATTTAAATACTGCTGAAATAAATGAGGACTGTAAAGAGAATCAGTGCTGGTTAGGATACAGCTGATGATCAGACTGGAATGCAGCACTATTCCTTAGTGCTCAAGTGAATGTTCCACTTTAACCCCGAGAAAGATGAGTTTTGGTTAAGGGAAGTGCCCTCTTTTAGAAGTGCACCTCAGCATGTACTTGAGTTTCACTAAAAACATTAGGATTCAAGTTTGAGCTTAAAACTAAACATAAGTCTACATGTTTTCCTGCATGGGGGACTCTGATTTAAAGGCTTCAAACTATGCAAGTTAACCTCTTTTGAAAGCCAGCAAGGAAGTGCTAAAGAAGAAAATAAAATTAAAACTTCAAAACCAGGGAAGTATTTGGGTCATTATGTTTCAAGTTGAAAACTGTGGCCCTCAAAGCGGAGAATCACAGCAAGATAACACAGGAATGACAGAAACTCGCTAATGTCAACAAAGATGAATCACCTCTGGACCAGGAAGTGGGGGAGAAAGGAGTAGGATTGGTTGAAGTTAACCTAATAATGATTAGCATGGCAGAAATCACACCCCTGGGAGGGAACCCTATGATGTCAGACTGCTTTTGTGTGATGGACTGGTCACTGATCCGAGCACATGCAGAAATGCATTGGTTATATAATTGAGAGCTGAGTAATGAACAAATTACTGTGCAACTACAAGCTCTCCAAAGAGGGATGCTAGCTTGGGGAACTGTGGCCTAGCACCCCTCTCTGTGCAGAGCAGCATTAAAGGCTGGAAGGGGGATCTCAGCTCCGTGTGCTCATTGGCTTCACACTTCCTGAACAGACTTCACCCCTCTTTGAGGGTCAACAAAGTGATATCACAGAGATCTGATGCATCCAATGAAATTATATGAATTGTATTAATTAATCCCAAGATATTTTTTGAGGATATCATTTGTTTACTGCTTGTCCTGTTTTTTAACCCGAGAACTGGGTATGTCTGATAAATTGTTTAATTTGGGATTGGAAGAGCTGATGGAAGTGGGGTCTTGCCAGTGCTCTGAGAAGCTTACATTCCCTATTGAACCTCACATATAAACTATCCTGGCTACTCTAGATGTGTAAATAAACATGGGAAGAGCAGCATCAGCTCCAGGAGTCTGCCCAGTCTTCCTGTTAGAGTCATAACATACTGGGATGTGTTCACATGTTGGGTGAACACTTACAGTCAATTACACTCAATTTATTAGATTAGGTATGCAGAGGAATGGAATAATAGCAGAGTCATATGGCAGAGGAGGTTTACCATCTGCTACCTGCCTTTAGCAATGGACCAGTTCTTACTGTGGACAACGAAAAATAGGAGTAGTGAAAAAAATAAATGGAGTATATGCTTTTAAATTCCCAGATGAGAGTTTGACTCCAAATTCTCAATTTATGATCACATCCTTTTGTAAGCAAACTGAATTATTTTCCAGTATTTTACAGCTGAATAGAATTGCTAGCAGGCTCTTATTAATTACATTTAATAGTCTCTGTTAGAAGCCTGTGCAGAGTGTGCCAAAGGGTACAGGCTAAGGGAAAAGATCCAGATAATGCAATTGACAGCAGCAGAATTGTGCCGAGTTCGTTTTGGCAACCATTCATGTGTATACACTGAGATTTTTGTATTTTAAAAAATGTATCTGTGCATAAATACTAACTGCTAAAACAAGCTGAGGAGACACATATGTGACAAACACTCTCAGACGGCATCATCAGGCATCTAAACCTGAAATATTGGGACTAAAACTTCTATTCAGGAATTTTATTCAGCTATTAGTCAACAGTGCCACCCTGGGTGAGGTGAGGATCCTGAAGAACTAAAATGCCATTTCTGTGCAACCACAACACCTCATTTTTCAAAAAAGATGCAATTTATCCTGATGTCAAACCTACCATAAAGCCTCATCTGCTTTAAGAAACCACAAGTATCACCACATGCTTCCCTAAGGGCCTTCTACAGTTATGCTTTATATCCACATTGTGGCTTTTTTTTTTTAACTTCTGTACATGAAATTTGCCTTCTCAAATCTCAGGCCTTTCTGCCTCTGTGCTGCAACTAGCAAAGTTTGATTTATTTATGGAAACAATCAGTTCTGAGTAGTTTTATGAGAGCTTGTGAGACCTATGACATAACAAAACAAGTACAGCATTGGTACTGCTGCAGCTGGTTTGGGAGACTGACTTTCTAGGAGCAGTTGATAGTCCTGCTTTTCCTCCCTCATTTCACTGGGGGTTGGTATGGGGTGGGGAGAGGTTGTTTGCAAAACAGACTTTGACCTTATCAGCAGCAAACAATTGCTGCTGATAAAGCAATCAAAGGCTATTTCTGGGAAATTTTTCAAGAATTTTGGATTGGGACTGCATTTGGATCTCATTCTTTACCATGACTATTCTAAGAACTTTTAAACTAGATTCTTAAACTCAATCTACCTATTGATAGTTCAAGTTTGTCAATTCCTGTTTCTGACCTCCTTTAAAACCCTCACAATGTTTAGAAATACAGACTCTCAAATTTTAACAGTTGAACTAACATCATCCTTATCCTTTAAAATTCTATTATTGTAAAAAAAACTTGAGAAATGAGACACACTATCTTAATTAAGAGATAGAATCATCTATAAGAATTTTTGAGGTGAAATATTTTGTAAATCTATTAGATAAACTGAATTATACTAAAATATTTTGCATTTCCTTTGTTTTTAACTTGATAATCTCAATCCCATCTGTAAGCAAAGACAAATTAACTCCTCCAAACTAATCACAAGAGAATGAAACTCACTGTAATACATCCTTTTGCAAGTGTGTGTTCATAAAATGTAAAGCTATAGTATTTCACATGTATTTGTGTGGGGGTTTTTCAAATTTGTGAGTCTTTTTTTTGACCACGTTATTCTAGTGTAATTTCAGAATGAAAATTTATTTGCTGTCACATCAATGTCATGGGAAATTCTCAAATTGCCAGAAACATCCTTCTCTCCATTTGACCTCATGTACATTGAGAGAGCTTGGTGATTTTGGCGTCTTTATACCAGAAAAACAGACTTGAATTCAGAGACTTAACTGACTGACCTAACTTGCTTATTTTTAGCTGTTTTTCTACAGAAACAAGCATTTTATTATTATATTTAAAATTTCAGTGTATCTCTACCTGTGAGTCCTCCCTGTTCCTCAGTAGCTCAGGAAATGCCGGCCAGTTTAATTTCACAGATACATGTAGAGGTCTCCAAGACAAAGCATGTAGTTTAAGTGTCATTACAACATATAAAGACTCTAATAATTAACTTCTGAGGCTGCTGTGTGAGCTCAGAGCTTACAATACTCTTGAGTTTACCTGGGAAAGAAGAGAGACAAAGGACAAGACTCTTGAGCAGCAGGAAAAGCACCCACGTCAGTCATGCATATGACAAATATGCAGGAATACAAGTTGCCCTAGTTCTGGCGCTCCTTGAACGGCCTGTAGGTTTACATGATGCTGTTTCTGGTCCCAGTACACAGCCTAGAAACCAGTGCCTATCGCACAGGATTAAAGACTGGTCTGGCTTTGCTTGGTTGTTGTTTGGTGGCTATGGGCAGTGCTAGGTATCCAGGCCATAGCTCTGCCATGGCACTTTCTGTGTGACTCTGCCCTGGACTTCTCCAAGTGACTCTTTGGTCTTGAGTAGAGCAAAGTTGAATAGAACTAAGTTTTCTAGTGATATAGCATAAACTCACTGGAGTAACCTAGCTGGTAATGCCTGGGATTTGTGTCCTTGAACTTGCTCTGATGGTGGGCTGAGAACAATAGAATGTATTATATTGTGTGTGTTTATAGGCTGTTAAATCAATAGGCTGCTGTAGGGGAATCTTCCACATCATTTATAAATGATGGTGAGAGATGTGCTCTCAGCAACACAGTTGTACATGCAAAGTGCCTCCATTGACTTCTGCACTGTTATACATTTTGCTGCATCATTAATTAACCTATTCCCTCTCAAGAACTGCCCACACCAACATTTACTGCTCTAACCAGAGACATAGCTGTTGCAAAGAACTACCTTCCCAAATTACCCCTTCTAACAACTGGGAAACAAAAGAAACTTTGAAAACCAGAAGACATTAACATCAGAACTTCTGGTCCACAGGCACCTACACCTACATCCAAGAATGAATGCACTCTGCTGATAGAAAAAGTTCATTTGCACCCCTGCTCTTTCACAATATGTCAGGTTTCAGATCCATCACAGATCTCCTCCTCTAGCTTTGTACTTTGCTGTTGAGCACTCAAAACTTGGAGTCCTGTACTCCACACTCATCAAACATTATGACCCTGAAATTTATTATTATTATTATTATTATAGCAAATTATGGCCTACAGCTGAACTCTGTTGGAAAGTCATCATGGAGCTGATGCAAGAAATGAAAGGAGTCAAAAGCATGGGTGTGGGCACACATACTGCAATATTAATTCAGGACACAATGAAAGGAGGAAGTATTGGTGATCAGAGATAATGAAGAAATTCTAGTCATAATAATGAGCAAATTAATGACAAAATAATATCAGAGTGGTCAAATAAAAAAAAATCTGACACAATGACACTATAATCATTAATTACTCAGATATTTTGACGAATAAAGTAAAAGTATATTTCCATAGATGAATGATAAAAGCATTTAACTGAAATTATCAAAGTAGTTAAGTTTCATGGAGCAGTTTTATCCAAGTAAGAGGTTTTCCATTCAGAGTCTTACCACCCTCACAGTAAATTTCTTCCTACTCTCTAATCTATGCCCTTTGTCAGTTTGAAGCCATTCCCCCTTGTCCTGTCACTCTAGGCCTTTGCAAGCAGTCTCTTTCCATCTTTCCTTTGGGCTCCCTTCAAGTACTGAAAGGTCAGAGTGGAAGGTCACAGTTACATCACCCTTAAGCATCTCTGTTCCAGGCTGAACAATTCCAATTCTCTCAGCCTTTCCTCATAGGACAGGTGCTCCATCCCTTTCCTACCCACTGATGAATATATGGAGTAAACAATACAAGTTGTACTGTCAACTCAGTGAGACATATTCCATTTCTTTGCGCCTGAAGTTCAGTTGTACCTTATTCCCACCTTTCTGACACCGAACAGAAGCTGTACTGGGCAGGTCAGTCAGTAAGTTTGTATATTTTCCTAATATAAGCTGAATTCCTATCCTTCTAAGTGGGAATTAGCCAGGTCCTGGAACTCATGGAAAATAGGTGATTTTAAGCAAAGATGAGTTTAATTGGTATTTTCAGCAATCTCTGCCAAACGTTAGTGCTCATTTCCTCATAGCAAGTCCTTTTGAAATTGAAGTAACTTTGACAATAGAAAGTTTCCTTGTTGATATAGTGACCCAATAAACCACAACAAACAAAGAGCTTCGAAAGACCACCAGCAGCCTTCTCTCCTCCAGCATTTTTTCCCAACATTAAAAAACTGTTTTGTGAGACGCAAACAAGCATGTAAGATTCTGCGCTTAAGAAGATGTTTTTATGCAAAACTGCTGGAGCACTCTCTTAATAGATAACCCCACTACCCGATAAAAGTCCACATTCCTCTTGGTCTGCTTTGTGTTTTCTTTGTCCCAAGCAGAGCCTTTGGTAGCGCCAGTAGTTCAGCGGGACGACACTTGGCTGTTTCATACCTGGTTCTGACTCATAAATGTTGTCTGGGAAAGTTTGTACACGTGAGAAATAGCCATTAAGGATCACATTACCAGTCTGACAAATTAAGGAAGTTCTTGCCGGGTTAGGATGAATAACAAAGGGCACAGGGGTATATTTAGAAAGTAAATATGTATGTATGATGAGTTACATACATTTCATAAGCAGCAAAACTGAAAGTTTGTGAAAGAACCTGTTCTCACAGGACTCCACCCAGATGCAGACAGCAAATAAGCAGCAACGTGTGATGAAGCAGGCAAATTAAATCAAGGCATACACACCCAGCCTGGGTTACTTTCAGCATTTATATGATCATGCATAACCTAAATGGATTAAATCCGTTTATTGCACTGTGAAATATGAATCTAACTAGTAAGACTACTTCATAATTATTTTTGAGACAGGAGAATGTTTCAGTGCAGCAGTTTTCCACTGGGAGACAGAGGTGCATGTAGTCAATATACGAAATCTTTCTAAAGAAACCTTTCCATCCAGTAGGAATGAAGTGCAAAGTTCTTAATAATTTTATTTTTTTATGACATCTCGTCCTCTGTCTCTTCCTTCTTTTGTTTCCTTCCTGTACATTTTGATCGCCGACATCTCTACTTTTTCACGTTTTGAAAACAACCCAACGCAGGCTCTGCTCCTGTTATCTGGTGCTAATGATGCTGTAAAGAGCAAATGCCTGGAGTTCCTGTTATTGCGAACAGCCCAGCTGCGTGGAAGAGGCTGATAGGAGCAGCCCCCCTTCTGATGATGCTAATTTTAGCCGGATGGCGGGAACGGGTACCTGAGCGGGAAAGCCAGCATAGGTGCTGCCAGTGACAGCCAGGGGCTCAGGGGTGTGTGTAGCTAGAGACAGACCTGGAGCGGCAGTGTGAGAGCGCGGTGATCCCCGCTAGTGGAAGGGGAATAATGGGCGGCGGCTTCTGATAATGCGCGTTTCCCCTCGATCGCAGAGCAAGGCTGCGTCTCTAACCCTGCAGTCACGCCGCTGACCTCCTTTCCTCGGTGCCGGGAGGAGGGAGCGAGCTGGCGGATGGTGATGAGGTGCTGGGTTACCCCTGATGTCCTTATTCCGTCCGCCTTACGGAGACACGTGGCGGGGGAACCACTCGGCGCGTTTTAGCAGATTATTTTTAGCCCGTGTAGATTTACAAAGCGCAGCAGAGACGGTCATTTTCTTTTACATCAGCTTGCTCGTTAATGAGTGGCTGAGGTGGGAATATCGTTGTTTACACCGATCGGACACCAGAATTCCCAGAAAGGCTCACGTCTCGTTATCAGCACCAGAGGCAAATAGCGGCATTGTTATTCCATGGATTGCACCTTTTCAATGGCTGAATTGCCAGCCCCAGGCTGTGTCTGGGTGTGCAGGGGAGGGGGAAGGGGGCAGGGAGAAAGGATTTGCCTCAGGCCCTTTGGTTTCAGGCTGTTCCATTTGTTTTCCTAGAGGATGAGAGTGATTTGGGCAGGCTGTTGAAGACTTTTGTCCGGCCAGCTCTCTCCTTGTATATTGAACCCCGTGTAGCCACTGCACACGGAGCTCTCAACGAGCCGCATTTGTGTACGTGGAAAGAAAAAAAAAAAAACCACCAAAAAGCATCGTGGAAAAATGTGGAAACTTAATTAATTCACATGATCAACATGGATATTTTATCTTCATTCTGTTCTTCTCCACCAAGCTCTTAGCTATCAGCCCTTGTGGTGGGTGTTCTTTCTCTTTTTTTTTTTTCCCTCTCCTGAACTCTGCACAATGAAATGTGATTCACAGTTCATTTTGCTAATCAGTCCTCCTTTGACCAAAATGTGCTTTACAGAGGCTTCATCCAGCATGGTGGTATCAGATTTCAGTGTGAAAGTGTTACATTCCTGACTGCCCTGCGCTTTCTTTGTGTTTGATTTTGCCTGGTAAAATAAATGGAATACTTAGAAAGAGTAATCCCATTCAGAAAAGAAGAGAAACAAAAAGGGGGGAAAAAGGAAAAAAAGTATGAAATAAACATTTCAGCTTTTTCTTGTATTTTTGCATGCTTGATTCCACCTTTCTATCCATTATATTAATTTTCTTTTACTGTTGTTGCCCTACTTTTTTTTTTTTTTTTTTTTATATTTAAAAAAGTTACTCTGGAAGACTGCTTAACTTCCACCTTTCACTTCTTGATGTAGTTCATGACAGAAGTAGCTCATGCTGGAAACATTACTGAATCATTTGAGAATCATAAAAGCACTCTGGGTTTTTACATGTATTTATTTATTTATGTATCTTTTATAGCATATAGGTAAGGCCTGTATTTTTACATATATCTTTTATTTTAAATGCTGTTTTTCCCCCGCCTTTAGTCTGGTCTGTAATTGTCTTTTTCGAAGGCACTCGAGGGGGAGGAAGACCATTTGCATCACTGTAGCTTTTTGTCTGAATGCAGTTACACTGGCACAAGATCGTATAATTAGCGTGTCACGATAAAGTAAAAAAAATATTGATTAATTCTTACAAGAAAAAGGACTTTAAAACAGTATTTGCCAAGAACTCCTGAGATATATTTGAAAATCTGAAGGAGCCTTTTTTGTAGACAGTCAATTTTTAATGTAAATAAAACAGAAACATTTTTAATTAAAAATACCTCTGGCCATGTCAATAGTGATAATAATAACAAAAACCCCAAAATATTAGAGCATCCTTCTGTTTCAAAAGTTACATTTATAAAATAAGTAAAACCACATTTTGATTTCTAGATCAGAGAATATATTTGTTTTGGATGCGATGTAACATTTGGGTTAGCTATTTGTTGGTTTGTTTTGGTTTCTTTTCTTGGAAGGATGGGCTTCTTTTACATTTTTAAAGGCTGCATTTTTATTATCTTCTTTTTCTCTGCTTTCTTAATTTTTCTTTAAACAGCTTCATTTGTTTTAGAACCTGAAGACTTTCAGAAAAGGAGCTTTTTTAATGAATAATTCTGAATATTATAATCTGTATTAAAAAAGAAAAAAAGAAAAGTTTACATTTCTAAGCATCCCTCCTGGTCTTTCAAAACTGAAGCTGGCATCTGTGTTGGCTTGAATTTAAATGGTGGCTGTAGGCGCTTTAACTTAAAGGGTTATTTTATTCATTTGATTGTTTCTTCTTTCTTCCCAGAGGGAAACTACAAACCTAGCTCTTGTATTTGTTTACTTGCCTCACTTTGTTAAAAGATTATGTCTTCACCAGTGCTTACGAATTTATTAGTGCTTAAAATGCACTCAAATTGTCGAACAGTTTGTCTTTATCACTGTATTTTACCTGGAGCATTTTGTGCTGTGATTGTGCTGTGTATCCCTAACAATAAGCTCTCTGAATGAGGAAATACACCGAGTGAGCTGAGCAGAGGATGCAGGGAAGTGTCAAACACTATTTATCTGGCTTTATTTGCTCCTATTAATATAGCCTTCATTTATACTGCCTGCAGTCAGCATTTCCAAATACAAGGGATTACAAATGGACCTCTACATCTACTAAAACATGTTACTGGCACTGTTTAATGGGGACAAACCCATGTCCCAGGCTGTGTTTCCTCCTGTGCTCTCTCTAGTTGACCCATGCCCAATGCAGTGCATTCCTCCCCAATGCAATGGAAGGACACACAGCATTTCCCAGCCGAGCCTGAAAACCTCCTTGTCCCATCTGCCCCCTTCCCTCCAGCTGATTGTTGCTCCCAGTGTCCAGCACTGTCCCCTTGGTGGTGCCAGCAGGTTTTTGAGGGGTTGTCTGAGAAGACCTCAGATCAAGAAGAGGGAAATGTAGTACCGAGTAAGACCAAGGGGCCCTGAGTGTTTTTTCAACACTGCTGAAAGAGAACTGCCCCTTCCCTTGTCACACCCAAAGAGAAAGACCTCCAGACAGCAAAGTCTGCCCCTTCTAAAATATCTTCTGAATGCTATGCCTGCAGTTACAGCTGTCAGAGAGGGAGAACTGGTGAGAAAGCCATCACTGGGAATGTTGGAAATCCCAGGACGAGCTTTGCTCTGGTTCTTCAGCCTGCCCTCTCCCAGAGCTATTGTCAGCTGGTGACACAGAGGCCACACAGGGAGCTTTCTCCATCCTGGGAGTTTCACAGGGCTGTAGTGCATTTCTAAAGCACATAAAACAAGTGTCATAATCTCCTAGTCTGTGTTTTCAGCCTGACCAGTCTCTTATGCTTATGAGCTGTGCTCTGCTCAGTGTTAAAGTATTTGATAGTTTTATAACCATTAACAAATATAAAAGACAGCAAATAGAGACAAGCAGAGGGAACATAAAAGTCAGGATCTGGCTCAACGTTTTCCCTCTCTGGAGAGAAAGAATAGCATATGAGAGCTTTTCTTTGTTTGTTTTTTTAGTATATGTGTATCTCACTTGTGATCTTAATGAAACAATTGGGAAAAAAAAAAGAGGGTTTTATTTGTGCCAGTGTGGGCAGGTTTGAAGTATTTCTGGGATGAGTCTTGAATTAGATCCTGAGAAAAAAAAATAATCTTTCTTTTTCATAAAGGTAACAACACTTCCTGTGGCAGTTACAGAATGTTACTGGTGTCAGAGGAGGAACTCTGAGGTTTGGTGAGAGGACCTGTTGTTCTTGGGATGTACATTGGGATGGATGATTGTAACATTCAAAATAGGCCACCCAGTTCCCATCTGTATGAGAGCAAAGAGACAGTGGAACATGTCAGGGGCAGAAATACTTGAATATGAATCAATGAGGGGAAGATTTTGTGGTCTTCACTTTAAACCCATAATGCAAAATTATAAGTCCATCAAAACACCAGGGTTGTTTTGACTGTCTGAAGAGATACTAACCATTTCCAAACTGCTCTATTACACCTACAGAGAAAGGCAACTGATTTTATTAGATTTATGTTATTATTCTATTTATTAATTTTATTTTAAATAATTGCTGTGGAGTTTCATGACAAGGTTTTAAATTATGGAGTGTTTGCTTCTTATGTTACAGGAAGATCTTGTAGATAAGCTGCTGCCATCATTTTTTCCCCAGTTCAGCAGACACAGTTTTGTTCTCTAAATCCAAATATTAACACATCTTACTTCCAGCTTCATCAATTTGACCACAGCACATTTCCTTCGTTGTCATTCCATTACTTCCTTTTCCCAGCATGCCATAAATATTGTTTTGGTTCTGCATTGGTCAAGACTTCATATTTTCTTACATCCTCTCAATTTGTTCACCTTCTTGGTCTCTGCCTTTTCAGATGGCATCATCTTTTATTGCACATAACATTTTTTTGCTTTCTCCTTTGATTATCAAGAGACATTATTTGGTTATCAAAGTAGCAACAAAGCACACCTACCACTACCCTGCCTCAAAAAAAGGGTAAGGACACTAAGTTAATTTATTCTACATCCTTGCTAAAGGCTGTGTCTCCCAGGAAACATGTCATTTTTCTAGAAAGTGGGCAGTTCTTTACTATTACTAGTATCATAATCATCTCCTTCCATCTGCTTCATACCCACCTTAGAGGCACTTAGTATTTTCCCTTACTGGACATCATTTAACTCTTTGCTTGCATTATCTAAATGGCAAATCTGTCCCATACCTTTGGTTGTTTTGGCTGCTTGCTTTTTTCCCCAAGAATTTGCAAGTTGAAGCTGGGTGTCTGAATTTCTGGTCAAGATTTATAAATGCTTTGGTTTAGTTCTGATTTGTCTGTGTTGCTAAAGGAAAATAAAATTCTTAGCTTCAGGACAGCTAAAGCAAATTATAAACATTTGCTTACAAAAAAAAAGGGACAGTTTGTAGAGCACCCTGCCCTGCTCACCCCACTGATACCCCTGCCCCAGCCCTTAGCCACTGAAAGCTAAAATACACAGAAAAAGCAGGAATAAAAATAAGGGCTGTTCTCCTTCCTTCCCTTTTTTAGTCATTTCTGTTCACCCTGAAGCTGATGAGTGCACTTTGATATTGCAGATTTCAAGGTGTAAACTAGAGAAGCTGAGCTGTGGGCACACTTCCTGTTTTGCTTTTTCTGCTATAGGAGCAGTAACCTTCAACAGGGAGTAAAGAAAGGCATTCAGAATAGTACCATCTTAAATGACAGACAAAAAAACTTACCAGGAGGCTACACTCTTAAGAATGGCCTATTACGAAATAAAGCCACACTTAAAATGAATTGTGCTTGACCTGCTATGAAGTTGCAATGCCAGGTCAATTATCAATGGAGTAATGTTACTTTGTGGTAAAATGAAAATGCTGTATCTCCACCGAGACAATTTATCTTGAATAATTTACTTTTATCTAGTTAGGTTCATGATGACAGATGAATTGCACACCTTTTAGAGTACTAAAAGGAAACACTTGTTTCGGAGAACAGAGTAGATGTAACTTAGGACACATATCAATATTTTGTTATGCATATGTACTGGATGAAACAGAGCCATGACTCATTACTGGAATCTTTTAGACTGCACTGTAGCACAGACAATAGACACAATTTTGACAGTCTTTTAGTTACAGGTTTAGCTAAATAATAGAATGGTTAAGGTTAGAAAAGACCTCTAAGATCAAGTCCATCTTCCAACTTAGTACCATCACCACTCAACCTTCAAGTGTCCTCAAGGGTCACAACCACATTTTTTGAATACTTTCAGGGGTGGTGACTCCACCACTTCCCTGGGCAGCTGTTCCAGTGCTTTATGAAGAAATTTTTCCTCATGTCCAATCTAAACCTCCGGTGGTGCAACTTGAGACCAGTTCCTCTTGTCCTGTCTCTTGTTTTACTGGGAGAAGAGGCTGATCTCCACCTGGTGCACCCTCCCGTGAGAGAGTTCGAGAGAGTGATAAGGTCTTCCCTGGGCCTCATTTTTCTCCAGGCTGAGTCTCTGCAGCTCCCTCAGCTGCTCCTCATCAGATTTGTGCTCCAGACCCTTCCCCAGCTCTTTTCCCTTTTCTGGATGTGTTCCAGCACCTCAATGCCCTTCCTTTGATGAGAGGCCCAAATCTGAACACAGGATTGAGATGTGACCTCACCAGTGCCCAGCACAGGGCATGATGATGTTCACTTTACCTGATATAATAATCACAACCACGCTGCCTGCCTGACTTTTTTTGGGGGCTGTGCCACAACTTCCTGAGCCACCACAAGTTGCTGCCTGGGGGATGACAGGAAGCTAAACCTTGCAAGGGGACTCTCTGACCTATCTGGCCCTTTGCTGGAGTTCTTCCACTCCCACATGACTCTCCCCTGATAGGAGAGGCCTTTTTCTCTAGTCCTTGTTAAGTAAAAAGGCAAACAGGACTCTTGGTTGTTCTCATTCTCCAGGTTGTTTATTCTTTCCTTATCAGCAATTTCTGCACACCAGGCTTTACACCAGCCTAGCATGAGGGAGAAAAGACACCAAAAAGCCTCAAACACGCAGAATCAAAGTTCTCTTAAAGATAATTCACCCAATAATCACCAAAAATGTACATTATTTCTACTTTTCTACCAATAACTAACTAAATTTCTATTCACATTAACACTGCACTGTGGCGATTCTGACCATTTGTCCTGTGTCCCTAACAGTGCAGAATATGGAGTAGATGAAGAAGGAGAAAGAACCTAAAAACTACAAGGATCCTCCATCTTGTCTTTATCTTACCATTCTAACAGGCCCAAAAATCTACATTTCTCAGTCTGTGATAAATTATATATTATGCTGCTATCTAATTTACATTCCTGATAATCCTGTCACATCTCAAAGCCTAGGAAGCCCTCTTCATGGACAAAGGTTAGTATTTGTCAGAGGGTTTGAAACCTTTAAAATATAGAGAGAAATATTCTCTGCATTCTGGGTTCCAACAGCCCTTCATTCCAGAGGTACCAGGATTTCTCCTGTGCTTAGGTGAAGTGTTGCCTAGGTGAAATATCAAGAGTCATCATTGAAACTGATGGTATAAAAGTTTGCTCATGTGCCTGAGACTGTAGGGTTCCAACCCTCATCTGTCCCTATGACTCTTTGTCTCTTGCTAAATGGTAGGATTTGCCCAATCCCATCTCCTCATTGGCTGCAAGGCACTGAACACTGCCCAAGAACAAAGGAGTAGCAGGGAGCAGTGAGAGCACAGGGAAAGGGAAGGGCCAGGACTGCTGCTTTTCATGTCCCTGCAGACACAGCATCAACTTTTACTACTCTGTACTGTAAACAGATCTCTGAACTTCCAGGTAAAGGTCATAAAATGCATTCAATTGTCCTATGTAATGGACTTTACAAGCTCCTATGACTTTTCTTGCACTTCAGTGTTTCCTGTATGATGGGGGTAAAACAAAGTGTTTTGGCAACTATAAGTTACTTATTTTAGTTTTTCATGCTGTCTCTTTCAGACAAGCAAATATTTAATCATACAATTATTCAGATGAAGCAAATTAAGAACAAAGAAATGAAGCAAATTGTCCAGAGGTTTCAACAAAGAGCAAAACTAAGACTCTGGCTGTCCTGCTTCTCCACTCTGCTGTCCATGTCAGGCCATTTAGCTTTGAACTCCTGAATACATTTTGCTCATCCTTCTGGAGCATTTCACTAATTGATGAAACATTAAAATATAATTCAGGATGACATTCATCACGGAAATCTGACTTAACAAGAGGCAATAAGCTGAAAGCATGGAAAAAAGTGGAAAAATGCTTTCAGAAATAAACCTAAAGTACATAATTTGAAAAGCAGTTTCATTTTTTGGTGGAGGACTACTCATAGAATGTCCCCAGATACACCAGAATTCTGCAAAAATTGCCACACACAATAAGCAGCATGCCATTAGGTTAACAGTGCCAGACTTCCAGCTAGGTGTTACTTCCCCGGGGCAAACACTTTGCACAGGCTCTCTGGAGAGCCATTCTAAACAGGTTTCATTGTAAACAGTTACGCAAGACTTCACAAAGGTTGTTAGCCATAAAAATATGTATTCCGTACACGGTCAGCATTTTTTTCCTGAGCTAATGTAATTACAAAGCACTATTGAAACCAACCCAACCTGTTTATACAGTAGGAAGGGAAATTACATAACCGTACCTAAAAAACTGAAATAAACCACAAAAACCAACCAGCCAACCAGGAAAGAAACCCCAAACCAAGTGAGATTTTCACAATGACGTAAGGCTAAAAGATCCAGCAAACTAAAAATGCATCCAAGTCAACCTGAAATACAAACAGAACTCACCCTTACAATAGGACACTGTTTAAATGCACTGGACAGGGAAAGAAAGCTCCACAGAGGACACCTGCATGTATGAGAGGGGAGGGCTTCTCTTTGACTCAGCGAGCAATACCCACTGTTGTCTCAAGCAGACACATCACACACTCCCTTCCAGAAACTGGTGAAGTTCTTCACTGAAGGTTTTTCCACCTTTACTTTTACCTCCATGGGCAAAGGCTCCTTCAGAACATCCAACTCGGACAACTAGAATCATTACCCTGAAAAAAAACGTGTGGGCTCCCTGTGCCAAGGTCTCTGCCGTGCTCAGTGGGGTGTGGCTGCAATGAGGGAAGCAATGAAGGGCAAAGGGTGGTTTCTGTCACGCTTGTCACACAGCAGTAAAGGAGTACCTGCTCCGAGGGTACATGACCAGCGCTCAGGATGTAGGAAATGGAGGAGGAAGTGGCATCCATCTCAAAATAGGCAAGGAAAATTACATAGTTCAGCCAACCAAAAAATTATGAGTAAAATCCTTCTCCACATACCCTCAAATACTTAGGCTGAATTAAAACAAACAAAAAAATCTTCCTGAAACAAATGAAGTTAAGAGTATTTTTATCTGGGTCATTTTTTTTATTTCTTCCCAGGCTATCAGCTGCAAACAGGTTCTGATATTTTTTTCATTTTTTAATAGAAGATCTGCTTTTCTACTGTCACTTCATGACAGTAGAAGCTTTAGAAGACAGAGCAGCACAAAGCTTCAATCAATTGGAGAAAAATATCATTCTGCAACAACCTCATGTGTAGTGACAACAGGTATTCAGTCGAAATACTGTCAGAATTTCTGCAACCGTGAGCCCAACACACAGATCCTCCGTGTTATTTAACTATTTTGCTGGAAACAACAGCAGTTAACTCTGAGCTACCTTTAAGGAGCTTGGCAGTAAGAACTGTTGCAGTTATCCTAAAACACCTAAGCTCCTGTGAGGAGAAGATTTTAAAGCCCTGAGCTATCCATCTAGGCTTTCCCAGGAACTGGGAGTGCCCGACACCTACACAAGAAACATATCAGAAAGCAGCCAGCTGAGCATAGAGTGTCTCACACTGGTCAAGAGTGAGAGGTGAAGTGTGAGACAGGGAGTGAAGGATCTCAGCTACTGACTCCACATAAGAACTGACAGACCTGAAATGGCACCTTCCTGCCTGTTCTTGAGCTCTCTTCACAGGCATGCCTCAGGCTTCATGCTTCCTAAGAAGGGGTAATTTCCACAGATTACTGAGAATCTTGCCTCGGGGGTTCCGGGATTTCACCCTCGGAAAGGGCTTTCAGTAGCTTGCTAGGGATTGGGCAATGTCAGCAGTGCCAATCAGGAGGAATGTAACTGCCTATCGGGACAGTGGCAGCTGAGTAGCGGTTCAGGAAATGTCACAGGAGTCTTAAGTAATAGCTGGAGACACCAAAGACACTGGTGAGTACTAAAGCACCATTTATGAATGCCTTGCACGAATAAAATTACCTGGAAGTTCATAATGCAGTGCAATCCACCATTAGCTACTAGTTCTGCACTATAAAAACTGAGTAGGATTAAGTATGAAAGCCCATTGCCTCTGGCATACCTGTGATTAACTTCCCGTTCAATTGTACTCTCCAAAGAGCTCCTTCCAGCATCTGAAGGGGCCTACAAGGAAGATAGAGAGGGACTTTTCATCAGGAAATATAATGATAGGACAAAGAGTGATGGGTTTAAGCTGAAAATCTTTAGCTCAGCTGCTAATAATACATTTCCTCATCACGTCTGCAAATCACTTTTTTTTTTTTTTTTTTTTTTAAGGAAAGAGTTCTTCAATCATCACTGTGGTGAACATAAACTCAGAAAAATAGCTTGCAAGAGTACGGGTCTGTATTGTCTATTACATTAATGTTCCAGCCAACCGACATTGCACTTTTACTGCCATCTGCATGGACAACGAAAATTTGAATACAAATGAATTTGAATACAGATATATAACTAAGAAGAGATAACATTCATATTTCTATAAAGATGACTCACATGATGTATTCCTCTTCTGGACTTCAAACAAAGAAAATCTTATTTTATATTAGATGGATTTTGGCACCTTTTCACAGCAAAAATATAAAGATTTAATCCTGAGTTAACCCTAACCACTGTTGGTAGGAGTCTGCTCTTACTTCTTTCTCCTTTCTCGGTTTCAAAATGGTACAAACATCCAAGTAACCACCGAGAGAAAATTATTCGAGGCAAATTATTTTTCTAAGCTTTAATATTACATAGAGACAAAGGAGTAAACTGCTGCCCTCCTAAAACGTCTTTGCTAAAAATTGTCTCTCCAAAAAGAGGAGCACGGCAAGGTGTGAATTTTACCCTGAGCGCAACTGTCACTTGGCTGAGGTGCTAAATGGGAAAGCCATTATTTTAACTAGAAATGAGACTGGATCTCAAAAACATTAACTCGAATTAAAGACAATTAAACCTCAGCTACCTTTGGATAATTTTTCCTTTACTCATTATTTTCCCCAGTAAGGGATTGTGTTTAGTTAACGTTATTAAAAGGCAGTAAGATGAATGAAAGCTTAGCCCAAGGTAGTCAAAGAAAAGGCAATCCCTGGTCACAGGGTGCACTCCCCGGGGAAGCTGAGGACGGGAGTGGCGATCCCTCACCAGACCTGTCGCAGTGGGGGTTGGAAAGCTGCTCTCAGGACTTTGCTCCGGGTTCTGCTGGCCGCGACAGAACGCGAGAGCTGCACTCTGAGCTTTATAATCAAATACTCAGCGCTCTGTAACTTTGCCTTCCCAAATCCTTTGCTGTAACCATCTCGAGTTGATGAGAACTTAATGCAGACTATCTCTTGACTCTGGCAGCTATTTTCAGCATATCAGCCTGACTTGCCCCGGGCTGGTTTAACTAATGCTGATAAGGACAGTCAGTGCCAAAAAGTTTGGTAGGACAAGTGCCCGTTCCTCGCACCGGACACAGACGCCAGTGTAAGCAATGACAAAGTTTATTTTGGAAAAAATGTCTGCATAAGTTAGACCTTCCCGTGCACACAGCTGCAAATATGGTGCCAACTTAAACTGATCCCAGTTGACTCTCAGTCCCTCCCTTTCCCTGCCTGCCACTCAGCCACTCTTTTTTTTTTTTTTTTTTTTT
>VZTB01017133.1:79926-93807 GCA_013397245.1 Thryothorus ludovicianus | reverse complement strand
AAAAAAAAAAAAAAAAAAAATTTCTAACCCTAGCTCTGCGTGTGTAGCACCTCCAGCGTCCAGGCTGGCTCTGCTTTTGAGGGGGTGGAAGGGGCCTGGTGGCTCCCGGAGTGCCCTCGGAACCCGGTTGTCGAGACCCGATGGCCACGGATTGAGCCCTGCGGAGGAAACGTGAGAGGATTTGAGGGTGGGAGGAAAGGAGCTGAATTGGATGGACCTAAAACGCATTTGTTTTTCGTGATGAAAGAAAACAAAGGAGTAGATATTCTCAAACAAAAAAAGCAATCAACCATACGCAGAACCCACACATACCAAATCAAACGTGCCTGGGCTGCTAAAAAGTAGGCAGATGTTTTTCCTCTCAAATACTAGATGTTATTAGGTTCCTGTAATGAACTTGGCCACCATATCAGTGTTTCCTAAACATATCTCCAAAATAAAACTAAGTTTTCACTTAAGTTGACCCAAACTTATGTAAAACTCTAAAAGGTGACAAAACACCCCTGGAGGTTCAGGTTCACAGTAGAGTGTGTATCAAGAGGTCAGGTTTTATTTCCTATTGAAATGTTAATGCCTGTGTTGATGTCACCGCTGTTTTGGGAAATTACTCATGAGATCAAAATTCTGTGTCTGTAATGGAATGGTGAACTCTGGTCTCCTGAATGAAAGGGAATAGGTAGTTCCGTGTTAAATGTGTTTCCTGAAGCAGAGTTAGAAACAAGGTAGATGCTGTGCAAGAACTGTGAGTTACTAGTATTTAGTTGACAAGGTTAGTCATCAAGATTTATATTGAAATGCTTCATGTAACGAAAACTGTGAAAAGAACTTGTGAGTAGAATTATATGTACTGCGTTTGCACTGCTAGGTTATCAAAGGCTACGATTATAAAAAATTAGGAATAATTAACATATTAGGAAATGTCAATCCAGAACAGAATTTTACACTTTAGCTCTTCTGAAGGATACAAGTATCTTCAGACCTCACAGTGAAATTGAATGACTCTGTAAATAAAGAAATATTTCTAATAAAAACACCTCTTTCGTACAGTTATTTGAGTGACTGTACCCTAAAACGCATCTATTTCATAGTCCTCTGAAGGAAATAATTGAATATTCTGTGTATTGTAGGATTTGCTACATTCTCTGAGCTAGCTTGTGTTTTTTCCCATCAGATTGAGTTACTGTTTCTGGGTCTGTGCTGCACAGAGACATTACTTCCTTCTCGGAAGGAACAGATGTCAGTAAGTTGTTGCTCTCCATATGGACCAAACTCAGAGGATGCTATTTTTTGTACAGTTGAGTGAAAGCTGTTGTTAGTAAAGCATTGCCTAGGTACTGAAGTCACTTGAATTTGTGGTGGTTGTGGTTTAACCCTAGTAAGAAACTAAGGACCGCCTACGTGGTCGCTTGTTCCCCTTGCGTTGAGATGCGGGAGAGAAGTGGAAGGGTAAAAGTGAGAAAACTTGTGGGTGGAGATGGAGACAGTTTAATGGGGAAAGCAAAACCCATGCATGCAAGCAAATCAAAAGAAGGAATTCATTTGCCACTTCCCATGGGCAGGGAGATGCTCAGCTGTCCCCAGGAAAGCTGGGCTCTGTCACACGTAAAGGTGACCTGGCAAGAGAGACACTGTCACTGTGAACATCCCCACCCACATCCTTCCTCACCCAGCTGTGTTCGGTGATCATGGCATCATGTGCTGTGGCACTGTCTCCCTGGTTAAACAGTGTCAGGAAAATAATCTCATTCCATTTGGTGCAAATTCAAATCTGTGTAGTGTTTTAGGTGACTGAGAATAACTATGGGTGCTGAACTTGTGATCCTGATTTAAAAAATATAATAATTTACAACTCTTAAACGTCTGCAAATGTGTAACATTAGCACACAAATTTTCAATAATTGAAATGTTAACATAGCCAGGTTATACCTATATGAAGGTAGATACTACATGCATAGTGACCCATTTAACCTTTGGAAAAAGGTTTTACAAAACAATAATGCTGTGCATATAAATGCCCCAACTGAGGATGAGTTTGAGTAGAGTTTTAAGGTAAATAATTGGGCAGGAATTTCTTTAGTCTGTAGTGATATCTTTTCTTGCTGCTCTTGTAGTGGACTTTATGTACATCTTAGTTTTTTGTTTGCAATTGTAATAGTTGGTAATTTTGTACTCTGTTGAAATTCTGCAGTGTGTGAGGCTTTGTTAATGAATCATAAGCTTTTAAATAAAGTAAAAGTTCTGGTAAACCTTAGGAAAATCTCTGGTTATTGCCATGTTAAACTTGCAAAAGTAATTCCAATATTGTGCATGAAGGAGTAGAACCTAATGCTGGCGTGGTAAGTCAGCATTTGGTGGTTAATACATTTCACCAAATAAGTGTAATAAGGAACTTAAGCCTGTTCATGTTTTTATGCATGCAACAGGATCTTGCAGAAATTTAAATTAGAAGTGTGACTACCACAGGAGTTTAATGATGACTCCGAGTCTTTTAATTGCTAAACCTGTACACTTCATCTGTTGGGCAGTAATTGTAGCAAGATGCAGGGTTCGGGTTCTTCTGAAGTGTCCATTGAAGTGAGAAGTTACCTGAAATTTGGGACCCATTTCCTGGATCTTAGAATTTTAAGAAGCATGAAAATCTTTAACCAGAGATTACTTAATCAACTGTTAGTCAACTGCTATGACATTGACCATGACATTTGAATTAGTGATTTTGCCTTGACTAATCTGTGTTTCCCAGAAGATTTTTTTATGTGTTGAGAATGCTACTGCAGAGATTATTATAGCTCATCACTTTGGTCTCCTCTGACTGCCCCCTGTGTTGCATCAAACTCAAGCTGCCTCTCTGTCTTGGCTTTCAGTTCTTGCCTCTTCCACAGCTGAGGCCACTGTCACCTAAAAGACAGATGAAACTACCCCTCCTGAATGTCTGGTTTATGCTTTTCCAAAAATACATTTGCTCATGTTTTCATATGAGCACATGTATGCTTTGCTACTGATTCCATTCACGCTTCAAGAAAGTAATCTTGAATGTCTTTAAATCTGCCTCAGTATTGGAGCATATTAAAACTCCTTTGCCACAGTGCCTGCAGAGATTTTTAAGACTTGGAAGCTTGTTTTTGGATCAGTATTGTTTCGACATACTTCTGCAATAATTAAATCAATTTTTGCTTGCATGCTTTCTTGTAGTGACAGGCATCCTTGTTGCAACTTCAGGTTGATTTCTTGAAACTTTTAGATACTGTGTGAAACATTATAAATTTGGAGAAATTTTAACAACTGTGTGGCTCACTGGCGTGTAAGAATGTATGTGTCCCCACCCCTGCTACATCAATTTAGATATACTTTCCTTTTTTTTCCTCTTTCTTTCTTTTCCCCCTTCCTTTTTAGGGAATTCCTCTTTTACTTCTTTGCACCTTTCATGGAAGGCTCAGAGAAAAAACTGTTCAGCCAGTTGCCACCTGAGTAAGTGGCAGGGAAGTCACAGTTCTGTGTAAGCCTGTTTCAGTAGCAGCTGCAATAAAAGCAGCCCCTAATCATCCTAGCTGATGCTTTCCTTTACTGTAGTTGTAAGTGGGTCTCTGTTGCTGAAAACTTTAATTTTTTTAACTGCTTAGATCACATGGTTTGAAACAGGAAAGTGTTTTGCCACCAATATGTCCTGGTATAGGGCAGGAATGAGTAACAGGAAGGATGACAGAAGAGCATTAGGAGTAAAACTTGTTCAGTTTGATCAGTATTTTCTCAAAGTAGGGAAATATCTGTAAAACCTTGGCCTGGAGAGAACTTAGTTGAGGAATAAAACAAATCAGATACAAAACTAAATCAGATAATCAGTTAAATGTCTAGATGTCACCTCAGAGACTATTTTTGCATCCCATTTGAAGTTGTACCTGGCATTCTTCTGGCTCCATTGTGGGCTAATTCAGAGAGCTTAAAGGTTATAAAAACAATAAATTTTTGTGCCATCAGTATTCTACCTGTTCCTTTTCCTGATCTGACTCAATGAGATCAAGACTCAGCTATAGCAAAGGGGTGTCAGCTGGAGCCTCAAATGCACATGGATGGAATATATTATTGCTATTATTTATTAATTTATTTTAAAATGTCGCCTACTTACTGGGTCATGTGTTCAAATCGTGATAAAGAGGCAAGATCTGGGGCTTTATTGGTTTTACACTGGCACCATTCACTGCTGCTCTGATGTCCTTTAGCTGCTGTCAAGAAGCATCTGAGGGACTTGATGGTTGCAAGTTTTGCAGTTGCACTTGCTGCTACATTTTTTTAACAGATTTGCTTTTCATGCCCTACAGCTAAAGCCTATATGCTTAGTATGCTGAAAAATGATTAGTCAGCAAGACCTATTTGGTGTGTTGGAGGAAAGGATGAGAATTTGATACATTCTCAACTGTTTGAACTTGTGCAGAATTAATTTGTATAAGGAAGTTTCCTGTATTCACTTGTCCTGCATCTTCTGTTCTTCATTTTAGAAGTATTAACAGTATAAGCTACAAGAAAAAATTAATCTCAGTTGTTTTAAGACATGTAAAAATTAACCTGTATATGTGTGTGTATATATATAAAAATATTTTTTAAAGTCTCCCTAAATTTTTAAATTATTTGTTAACTTCGTGGCTAATTAAGGTGGATATTCTTTTTCTTTCAGTTTATTCCTTTCTGTCTGTTACATAGTGGGAGTGGGGCAGGGAGGGAATCAAGAACAGATAGACAAGACATTTTTCACTGTCATTGTGTTCTTCACCTTTATATTAAAAAAAAAACAACAAAACCTCAAACAAAACAGCAACAAGAAAAGCACCCAAAATCTGCTCTGTGCTACTGAATTAAATAGTTGTCAATCTTAGTGCATAAGTTGCATATACTGGGAAAAAAGCATTGCTTGTTCAGTAGCTTGGAAGAGCCAAAGCCTCTTTACTCGAGTGAAAATAATATAGCTGCTCAGTTAAGTGTTGGATTGTAGTGAACTCCCCGATGCATTGACTGACAGATGTGCCCAGTGCATTCACACTGCCAGTGAGCTGCTTCATTCAGCTCCGTTTAAATGCCATCAAATTGGCAGGAAAAAGATCGAATCGTGTGGCTTGATTGCTTAGTGGCTGTGTAAGCTCCAATATCCGTCCGTAATGGGAAAGTGGCTTGCACAGCTAAAGGCAAAACCTGTGCAGCTGGTGTAGACTTGGTAGAGGAGGGGCAGGATTTTGTTGTAAGTTGTGTCAGGATTTCAGCTCTGATCTTTTTCTGTGTTCACGGAAATAAAGTCTTTGTAATGGTTGGCCTTCATTTCAGTTTGCACTTCTCAGGACTGTTTCTAGATGGTTTCTTAAAGTCAGGGTCACATTATGCCTGCCCCCGTTACAGATGTGGTGTGGTTACATCTGGCGTGTCTCTTCGTGTCTTGCCGTGGTTGTTGCCCCTTCCAGCGGTGGCGTTGGATTCCTTCTCCCCTCCCTTGTGTCAGAGCAGCCTCCTGCTGCCAAAGTCCATCCAGCTGATACCGCAGAAAACTTGGAACTCATTGTGATCTTGTGAAGATACTGCTCTAAACGCTACTCCTCTGCTTAAAACTAATCTTAATGGCAGTTTGTGTTACACGGTCCCCTCCCCCGTTGGGCTGCCTCCCGAACGCTTATCCTCCCCTTCAGTAAGGAGATCTGAATGCCCCCTCGCTCCACTCGATAAGCACGTCCCTCTCAGGAAGGTCATCAGCCAGCAGTTGCTAGGATACGGGCCGGTGGCTTTGGCTTTAGCAGCCCAAAAGCTCCAGGAATGTGCTGAACAAGGAAGGAGCACGAGGACAGCTGAAAAAGGAAAGGGATGTTGGAGAGGATCTGAAGGCAAAGGGTGTGTTGAGGAGAAAAGGAAGTTGAGGGTAAATAAAAAAAAAAAAGTTAAAGTTTTAGCCTGTGATTTTTACGTTTTCTTAGTTGCATAACTGTTTCAGTTGATCTCAGTGAACTGTGATGGGGAGAGAAATCAAGCTCATGCCAAATATTTGCAGAGTTTGGGTTATTGGTAGTTTTGTTCTTATGAACCTTGAATTAAGAATTTTTTTATTAGATTGGGAGGGTCTGTAACTTGTAGCTTAATTGTGCAGTACATTTTAAACTGGGGCAAGAGTATACTACACTACATGAATTGGAGCAATTTATTAACTTAATGCTGTCTGAAGACATCCAGACTGAAAGAGGGTTTTTTTTAATGTCTTTGAAGAAGTATGTGTAGTCAGGTTTTTTTTTTAATTCGTGTGATTTGACAGAGAATTTGTGGATTCAAGTAAATGTGCCTCAGAAAAGTGGTGCTTCTCCCCCACACTGCTCAGAGGAGGTAAAATTTGGAAATACAAGCCCACTGAGACCCAGCTGCAGAGTTGACTGTCCAGGTGGTAGAAGTTTCCCAGGCATATTCTTACATGTAGGAGGATTTTTTGGGGGTATGTTTTGTTTTGTGGTGTTATTTGTTTCTTGTTTGTTTTTTTTTGTTATTGTGTTTTGGTTTTTGTTTGTTGTTATTGTTTTGTGATTTGTTTGGTTTTTAATAAGTACCCTGCTGTTTCATCAGCTTTCTTTTTGTAGTTTATGGCAAAAAACTTATTCCATGCAAATAAGTCTTTTGTCTGCACCATCTGTGGAAGAAGTGTTCTAAGAGTTTGGTCACTCAGCCTGTTTGAGCTATTGGTGAGCTGAGATGAAATGTGCAAGAGAGGGTTTTAAAATCTTATCCCTACTAACATTAAGGGTATAAAACTCTAGCACTTTTCTACAAAAATTGCTGTGTGGGTTTGCTTTCCTGAACTGTTTTTATATTTAGTTTGGGTCTAAATGAACTAGGAAGGGAGAGACACTGCGGAGCAAAGTCTCTCCTAGGTGAGTGCTTTTGTTCCTGGGCTGTCTTTACTTCCTCTGGCTCCATAAACTGTATATTTACTGCACAGTAGGAGAGTTTCACTGAGATTAGTGACTCCAGTTTAGAGAGCACTGACCTGGGAGGTCTGAAATGCCAGTGTGAATGCCTTTTGTCTTAATTTTACTGTCGTTGAGGATTAACCACTGTTCTGGCTAGTGTAGAAAGGCAAGTTTTTATCTTCTCTCTAACCTTTTTGTAGTGGGCCTTTTTTGAGGTTTAAGTAGAAGAATACTCAGTACATTAATGTCACTAGCCCTGGAAATGTTAGGTTTAAGTAGTCTTGTTCCTTTTATTAAAATGTGTTTTCGGGTGTTTTTACCACTACGGTGAATGGCTTATCTCTGAAATTTGTATCACTGCATTGTATGAAAGCAACACTTAGGGTGTGAGGCCTGGAAAAAATGTGGAGCACGTTAAACAGTAACTGTTTAACACTTGATATTAGCAGGACAGTGCTTTCTTTGTCAGGAAAAGCTTTGTGATTTGCCTTTATCAGCATGGGATTATCCTAAAAACTAAATTCTTTGTGAAGTTCTAAAATTAGAATGTACTAAACCCAAACCTCTTTAGAGACATGGATTCAGATGCAGTAATGCTGTGTGATCTTTTCTTCTCTTGTTTTATTTGCTGCTGCATTATTACCTAGCTTTTGTTAGGTCCTGACCGATTGCTTGCTTGTTCCTGTCCTTCCTCTATTGCTTGTTTTACCTCTGTTGAGGTTACTGTGAAGCCTGAGTATTCTTTGGTACCTAGGTACCTGGCTAAATTAACAGGATGTGTATTGAGCTAATATGTGTTGTTGAATCTGTCCTGAAACATTTTTGAGTTTCATTCTCACATCAAAAATCCCCAAGTCTATTGACTTTGCTTTCTAAAGGGAAGACTATTAATTTCTTTTATCCTATTAAACTTGCTTTTTATTGACATTGTTCTTTTAATGTTTATTAAGTTAGAGGTTACTGTTTGGGGAGTGTTTTTTGTGTTGCTGTTTATGACATATAAGGAGTTAGATTCAGCAAAGCTTCATAATGTTTTGGGCCCAAGCTTCTGAAAGCTGTAACTGTGCTGGGTCCTTTTGCTCTTGGAGGTAAGAGTGGAAACTGGGAATCCAAATCTCAAGCTGGGCCTTTTTTTTAAGGCTTTTTTTTTTTTTTTCTTTTAACCTTTTGTGGAGGGTCTCACTGATAAATTTAGGATGTGCCTTTGTTTTTCACTTGTGGCAAAACAGCATAACTGCAGCTTTGTAGCCATCTCAGCTGTGCTGATGTGACTCAGCTCCTGGTTGCTGCAAAAACCACTAAAATAAGTAATGCCAAATATTTGTTTCCCATTAGTCCTTTGTGAAGGCAGCTTTTAATCCAGTTCCTTGATCAGCAGGACCCTGCCTTTCAGGTGTTCCCTTTGGCTGCTGAGGATGCTGATGTTTAGTATTGTGAGGATGCAGGAGGTGATTGTGGGATGGTGGCTGCTTGTGGGGATTTCAGCCTTGGAGGCTTGTGTTTGTGTTAGATTGCACCAGTAAACACGAGGAAGTCTCCTCTGCCAGGCACTCCCCTGTGTGTACCTTCCTCCCTGCATACTCCCTGCTTGCTAAGGGTGGAAACTTGGCTCACTCACTCACTCCTACAGGGCCTGAGTTCAGAAGTGCAGGTTTGAAATAAGGCATTCTAGAACTTCTGTCCAAGTGAAGGTGGGAAAGGGGAGAGTTGGGCAGCTTGGTTCTGTAAAGTCATTACAGCTAGCTGAGAAAAGGAGGGAGATGAACTGTCAAGAAGAAGCATGTTGAGAAGCAAAGTGGGGATGTTGGGGAAATAGTTTTTGAGACTGAAATCTGCCCTGTGAAAAGATTTGATCGCAGGTACATCTCTAATCTGCATTTGAAAGAAAAGTCTAAGTTGAAGTGTCTCTTAGGTGATTTGTATAGCTTGTGGCTTTCAAATCACTAATGTGCATTTCTGGTTGTGACCATTGCTTGCTACTTAAGGCCACATTCTGTGGAAAAAAGCATTTATATATTTAGAGCCTCTGCTTGTTTGCAGTCAGGTATTGGCAAACAAGATTGGTTTTTGGAAAGCCTGGTAATAAAGTACTCTGAAGATGCAGTTTCAGGTGGATCCCAGTAATAACAGCAGCATCTCTGAACTCAACTCTTACTCTATGTAGAAACTGTCTTGTTCCCCATCTAGGGAGGGACTGTGTCTGCCAGGTTACATAACCCTTCTGTGGCACAGCCCTATCTGATACCAGAAACATGCATGCCAAATTTAGATGCACACTTACACGTGTGTAAGCCAGCAATGCAGAATTTCAGTGTGTCCTGATTAAATAAGAAAATACTAAATGCATCAGTAGTACATTGCTTCCTATATATCACAACTCTGCTTATGTCTGTGTTAAAATGAAGAAAGCTTTGCTGCATTTAAATTTTTTGTCTACTTTCTGTTTTGCAGATTCTTTTATACTAGAAAACAGCTTCTATCAGATTCCATAAAACATTTCATTTTTGCTAGATTATTCTTAATAATAACGTAGTTTGCTAAACTGTATTCTACTTGAGCAATACTGATAGGTAAGTTGAGATATTCAGAAGGTTTTTCTAAATATTTACTGGTTTGTACACCTTCAGAAATCATGTGAAAAACTTGTTCAATCATATAGATAAAGTTTGCAATGGTCTTTAGGGTCAGTTTCCTGGAAAAAAACAAGAGTACTTTATTCCACATTAAGAAACTTAAATCTGAATGTTCAGAATCCAAATTGTGTATTGACCTCTTTTTATACAAACTTTTGTAAGGGATAATACTTATTATTTTTCATCAAGGGAAGGGTGCACCTCTCTTCTCAACAAGTCACAAATATATGAATATTTTGTTTGCCACAGCTGAATAGGGCACATGTTCTCCTTGCAAAGTACTTTAGAAACAATATGCAGTCATTTGGATCAAGTGCACTTCAAAATTGAGGGATTTTCTTGAGCTCCTGTTTTGTGCTTCTGAGTCTACAATTTGCAGTTATTTATTTGCTGCAGTTAGAAATTAGGTGTTTTAAGGCTAAGCATTTTTGATTTAGTGGGATAAATGACTTGAGTCACTTATCCGTGTCTAAAAGACGTCTGAAATAAAACCATAAAACCATGTTAACCTAAAGAAATATAAATCTTCCTTCAGCTTGATGAAATGTCTACCTGTCGTGTACTAGCGATTGAATACCACTCATGTTTTGAGGAGCATACTAGGGGAATGAAATGAATAGAACCTCCCCGATTTGAGTGGAAACTGAAGGGGTAAAACTTGGGAAAAAATGGAGAAAATGTCATCTTGTCACTCTGTGTGTTGGCTTCATGTAGATCTTTAATGCAGTTGCAGAATTGTTTGTGTTGGATGTGACCTCAGTCAAGTCCAACCTTCTGCTCCAAACAGCATCAACACTGAGTACTTTGGTCTTCTCTGTATCAGCTATCACCTGTCCTATTTTCCTCTCTGATTCTTTACTGCTCATGTAATTGTAGAAGGTTTTCATGTGACACTGGAGTCCCACGCTGCTTTCAGCTTTGGTTGTGTTTTGACTTCCCTGGCAGAGGTGCTGCATGCCTGGGCAATATTTGTATATCCATCCCTTGGTAGGTGTTCTTGCTTCTTCCTCCTTAGACCAAGCTGCTGATTGATCTGTTTATTTTGCTGGGTTTTGAGGTGTACTTCTTGTGTGGTTAGCAATTGTCCTTAAGTACTCCCCCAGATTTCTTGAGCTCTTTTGGAGCTGAATCCCAAAGAACTCCAGCTACTACTGGATAAGTCAGTCTGCCCATATGAAGTGTAGGGTCTGTGCTGGATTTGCCTTCCTCCTCTCAGAATTTTAAGCTTCACTATATTATGGTCAAGGCTGCTGTTGTTCCCATTCCTGGCCAATTCTTAGAGTTTTTTTCCTTGAAAGCA
This sequence comes from Thryothorus ludovicianus, assembly GCA_013397245.1. Taxonomy (NCBI): domain Eukaryota; kingdom Metazoa; phylum Chordata; class Aves; order Passeriformes; family Certhiidae; genus Thryothorus; species Thryothorus ludovicianus. Next base: position 82,951 of record VZTB01017133.1, on the reverse strand, counting down.
ATTTCAAGAAAGTATCAAATGGGGATGGATTCATTTAGTGCTGTTTTTCCCTGAAATCTTTCAGAAACCTCTTAGATTTTGTCTCCTGCTGTGTTGGTCTTTTAGTAGATGTCAGAGAGGTGAAATAGTAACCAGTCTCTTTCATTTTTAGAAACTTTCTGGAACTGCTGAAATACTCTTCATCAGCTTTCTTACCCAGATCAGGCGATTTGTAACAAACTTTGTGATGTTGTCCACACGGTCCTTTCCTTTAATCCTGACCCACAAGCTCTTAGCCAGCCTGTTGTCTGTCCTGTAGAACAGCTTTTTGTGTTCCAGCTGCTCCTGCAGGTAGAGGGCAGGTCACCTGCTGCTCTTCCCTTCCTGGCTTTGTTAAAAAGCTTGTGTCCATCCATGACAAAGTGCTGGTCATGCAAGCTGTCCCACACGCCTCACTCTGGTGTCAGTTCTGTGTACTGGTGCTGTAGGTGGCTTCCCTTTTCATATGCTTTATCCTCACCAGGATCTCTCTTCCTTCCACCAGCCTGGTCCAGGTACTTCCCATGGCTCAGTCTCTGTTCCCTCCCTGACTGCAGAGTTCCATTACCATTCCCTGGTAGATCTCTCATTTACAGTGCTTGTCACCAGCTCTCATGAGGTTGTTCATAACCCCCTTCCTTCAGTGGATCCCTTCTCTAACCTGACAGCCCCTGTTTCTCAGGGGTACTTGTGGCCATAAAAGTTAAAGTGCTTCTTGCAGTACCAATCTTGTAGTGAGTTTTTAACTTGGAGGATGTGTCCCCACAAGCTTTTTCCCCTTCACAGGAAAAGAGCAAGGAGAGTAGATGTCACCTGGGATCCCATGTCCTCCTTTGCCCCTGGAGTTTTCTAGTCATGCTTGATTTGCTCCAGGTCTCTGTTAATAGCAGGTAATAATTAAGTGGGAAAAGAAAAGAATAAGGCACAAGTGGTGATGATAAAAAGGGTTGGATGACCCTTGACAATCTCTGACATGTCGAATCTGGCCAAGCCTCCTTCTCTATCATATCTGGCAGCAGATGTGTGTCTTCCCTGCAAAAGGGAATCTCCAACTAGTGTTACCTGCCCCTCCCTTGTGTTGCTAGTGCTCAGTCCAAGCCCAGCTAGCTCTGACATGTACCATAATTGGGGTGCTTGCTACTTCTGCATGCTGATGTTGATCTTCCCCCCCCCCCAGAAAAAGTGGATAAAAGCTTTGTATTTGCAGTCTTACTGTAAGAAAAAGACTGTGGAGCAGTGGCATGATGAAAAAGAGCTGTTGGGAGATGTGCAGTAAGAAAGGAATTGAGATTTATGGAAAAGCTCTGATAATTAGAAGGCTCAGACTAATGTTTGAGTACCTCTCTTAGCAGCTCGCGTGTGCTGGAAGCTTCACATGCAGGAGTGATTGTTGGGTGTTATCCTGAGGATTATGTGCTTTAGCTTTCACTGAAATGTTTGCATGCAGTCAGTGTGCATGAAAATACTACTTGGACTTCAAAAGTATCAAAATTTGAAACTTTAAAAAGATTTTTATGACAGTCTTTTGTTATGGGCAAGGCTCTTCAGGTTGTTGGGTTCTGCTTTTATTTAGCACACTGTTACTATATTGATTTTTATGTTTGGATCAGAGAAATGAGTGCTGTGGTAGAAACTGAAACGTTTGCTATTTCTGGCTTTTAAAGCACTTGGAACAAGCTGCCAGGCAGTGATAGGTGGCACTACTGGAGCCTNACCCAACCCCCAACAATATGTCTCTGAAATGTAGTAGTTGCAACTTCTAAAATAATTTTTCTTCCTAGTTGCCACTTTCTCAGTGTTCTGCCATGAAACTGTAATGTCTACTTTGAAATTATACTCACATGAATTGTCTGGCAATGAAGAGGCAAGAGATGGTTGAAGAATCTAATGCTTATTAGCTGTGTCAGTACAAATGAGGGACTTCTGGTTGTACTGGACTGCTATTTCTGCTTCTACATTTGTTTGAAATTGTCAAAGAAATGAACAAGTAACAACTGAAAAGGGAGAGAAATAAAACATTGATCATACAAATCCTCATTTGTTTAGAAAAGCAGTCAAAAAAATCAACATATGGATAGTCATCTGTCCAGTTTGTTTTGATCATGTTGTGTTTTGGCAGGTATCAATTGAAAATCAGAGGGGTTGATAGTTTTTAGTAGTAGGGATGTGTCCCTAGCATCCTCAGAGTATGAATTCTATTACCCACTATCTGCTGTGAAAAGGCAGAGTGTTGCTCTTACACAAATTATTGTCCTGTTTGTGAAATTCTCAGCAGGTTCTCTTGTGGGGGAGAGAAGCAAATGGGAGTGTTGTCCTTTGTTGTGGAATTGCAGATGGCAAAGTGACAGTGACTGCGGATGCTGCCACAGAACAGCAGCTCTGCTTCAGAATGAAAGCCTCTAATTTCCCAGGTTACAGATTTGAGGCTTTTAAGGGAGTAAGTAACATCATAATGCATTTCATTATCAATCACTTAAAATTGAGTTCACATCCCTTTTCTTTAATATAGTAATGTTGAAGTTGCAGAAATGCAATTTGGAGATGAACTTGGGAATATTGTGTTATAGTTCCCTAATCAGGCTGTGGGGGAAAGGGAAACAGAAGACTATGGAAGTTGCTAAAAAAACAGTTGAGGACTTTACATTAATAATGTAAATGCTACTGTGTGTTATGGAAAAATGAATGTACTTTAAATCTACCCATAAACAGAGGTATTAGTAATGTTGTCTTTGCTTATTCAGAGGCTTAGAATGGCCAGTTTGGAAATCTGAAAAGGGGAGGGGATAGGATTGTGACAAGTCAACAGATATTCATGGAGATCACTACTATTTAGGGAACGGCATTAATTCAACCTAGTAGCAGAGAATTAATTGTTCAGATCTGTTTTCTGTGGTCAAAAAAGAGATGGTACAAACCTATTGGAGTTGTCTTTGAAAAGATGTACATTGTTGCTAAGAGACATAGCACTAAGTCTCTTTCCTACTGAAGTTGATGTGGGGTTTTTTTT
>VZTB01017133.1:12292-79912 GCA_013397245.1 Thryothorus ludovicianus | reverse complement strand
TTTTCTTTCCTTTTTTTTTTTTTTTTTTTTTCTTTTCTTCCCTTCCCCCTTCTCCCAGGCCGAAGATAATGTCATGAAAAATAGTATCATGAATGGTAGGAAACATAATAATCCTTCCTAGTTTGTTAATAATCAACTATTGTGAAGGCCTTCGTTTGCAGGCTGCAGTCTGGAATTTAGTATGTCTTTCTAAAGGATTTTTTAAAATAGCTGATCCCATTGTTTTGTCATCAGGAAGAGAAATGCAAAGACTTGATAGAGAGCAAAATTTTAATAAAGCAGAAGAATATCTGTTGGGTCCCTTCCAGCTCATCATATTCAATGATCTACTGCACTGGAGCTCCACTACTATGTGGAGAAGTGCAAGTTAAAACATAAAAGCACTGTGTAAAATGATTTTTTTTTTTATCTGAGGCTGTTACTTTACATCCATAAAAGGCACTGAAGCCATCTATTTTCCTGACACTGTCCACTCTCTTGGTGGCCTTGCAGCTCTCATGGCTGTGGTCATATCTGTGTGTGTCTACAACCTGCACACATAAAATGACTGAAAATCTGAGCTTGGTTTCCAGCAAGGTGGACAAAACAGTGGATGTCACAGTGCCAAACTTGTTTCCATCATGAGCAAAAGGTATGCTTTCCATGTCCTGGCTGTGATGTGCAAGCCTGTACACTTGGTATTGGGGAAGCCTGTGTTTGTGGTGAAATAGGGGGAATCTTGCTTCAGGCCTTTTGAGTGGCTCTTTTTGTGTCACTATATGAATTCTTTTTCAGGGTTGAATTGAGGAAAATTTGTTGTTTGAAAGCATGCCTGCCTAGAGGCATGCAGATAAGGATTGCACAATCTTTTTAGAGGAATAAGACAAGCAGAAAAGACAAACAAATAAAAAAAAACTCATTGAGATTTTTAGAAAAGATAATTTGTCCTCTAGCTCCCTGTAGACAGAGGAGCTCTTATAACTCAAGGCAAAGTAACTTACTTCCAGCCCAGGACTTCTCAAGAATTCTGTCTATCCTGGCAGACTTCATTGCTGTTCCACACTTTTCATTTTACAGTGAGGGAGTAATGGTAATTATATAGGGACTTGAAAACCTGCTGCTGAAAATGTTTGGCTTAGGTTTTTGTGGGATGTAGGAAGTATGGCTTGAAAGATGTAGCTGCCTGCTGGATGTGATTCCAACTGAGCAGGACAGGACTTTGCACTGTGCTGGGTGACAGGCTCTGCACAGGCTCTCTTCAGTGGTGACAAGTCTCACTGGTGGTGTGATTTTTGTACAGGAAGAGTATGTCACATAGAGCACTTAGAGTGACACAACTGCATGTGACTTGTTTTCAAAACACAGAAATATATTTTTATAGGTCTGACAAGAAGCCTGACTATAACTTCAGTTGACCCGTCAATGTTTGAAAAAGCTCAAGGAGAGAAAGTTACATTGCCATGTACGTTTGAACTCTCGGAAGAGGATGAAGGCCCACTAGACATTGAGTGGGTATTGATACCAGCAGATAACCAAAAGAGAGAACAAATAGTAAGTAGAGACTTCATTTTGGACAATGTTCAGTTGTTTGAGTAGGTCAATGTATGAGTTTTGTTACTGACTTTTTAAAGTTCCACCTTTTCAGGTTGGGATGCTTGTGATCTTAAATTGCTTTGAAGCACCAGTCACATGAAATCTAGTGGAAGTTTTGAAATACCAGATTAAGGATGAAATGTCAAGACATTTTTCGCTATAAACTTGCCTTCTAATGAAGAACTCTCAAATTAAATACGCTTTGGTTCCAAAAAGCAAACTTTGATTTTGTACCTGCATTATCTTGCTCATTGAAAACTGATTCATGAGGACTTAATTTTAAATATATTAACTCTTTTAGTTATTAATGCTTTCCTGTCTTTGAAGACCTTATAAGTAAGATTGGAGCAATTCTAAACAGTGTTCTTTCAGTCACAAGCCAGTGCTGACATATTGATACTTGGTCAGGTGTTTGGTTGGAGTATTCACTATAATGCTGTGTGTGGTGATATTTTGAAGATGGAGATATTTGACTCTGTTTTATTTCTGGGGTCAAAACTATAGAAAGAAATTTGAGAATTCAAAGAGACAAAATTATTTTAAATGTTTGCACACTTAGTAGATTTCTAAATCATATTTCTTTTTTTTTATAGATAATTATGTATGCTGTAGACAGGATTTATAATCATTATTATGCTGCTATGACTGGGCGAATGCAGTTTACTAACCTTGATCCTAAATCTGGCGATGGTTCATTGGATATCCTGAATTTAAAGGCAGCAGACACTGGTACATATCAGTGCAAAGTGAAGAAGGCTCCTGGAGTTCAAAGCAAAAAAATACAGTTGACTGTACTTGGTAAGATAATTTCTTAAATTTTCAGAGATGTTTTTTATGTGCTTATTCCACCCTATTTTCAATGTCTGAAATGAAGGCTTCGGTTGGGCTTTCACTGAATCTGTGGTGATTATGGTCATTATCAAGGCCTTGGAAGGGATGGGCATAATTCTGTTCTTGGAAACAAAGGGAATGATATTTGGAATAACAAGCATTTATAGACGTTCTGCACCTGACTTGTATTTCATAGAAAAATCTTTCTGTGCATAGAAATGGTTTGTGGCACAAACTTTATCTTTCATAAAATGGACTGGCTACTAGAACATAACTAGGAAACCTTTTGATTGTGACTGTTATTAATTCAGTGATGTTTTGTTTATTAGTAAAGCCAGCACGGACTAAATGTTCCATTGAAGGATCACAGGAGATCGGAAAAGATGTTACCTTGAAATGTGTGTCACAAGAAGGATCCCCACTTTTGTCTTACGACTGGAGGAGAGTATCTGGCACACGGAATCTTCCTGCCGTTGCCATGCTGAGTACTGTCAAACTTCATTTATTACTTTGAAATATTTAAAAGGATTGCAATAGTAATTTTGGCTTATCCTGACTTGTTAGTATCTCTTTGTTAGTATTACTATAGAGTAGTAAAGATTAAATGTCACTTTTGCCCTGCAACAAAACTGCATTTGAAACAAGATGGAGTTGATTCTGGTTTTTAATTCATGCTTGGAAATGTTTCAAGCTTCAACTTGAGGTTCTTACTGTTAGGCTGCAGTATCATGCTCACCTGTGCCCAGATGTTGTGATTTCTTCTGCTTGCTGATGGTATTGCTTTTGTACTTAAGTGGACAGTAGGGAATTCAGATGTGGCTTCAATTTCATTTAAAACAAGCAAAAAATCTCCAGCATTTTGTAAGCTTCTGCACTCAGAGTATTTAATATCTTAAAACACAGATCCCTAAAAATCAGCTACAAAGGCTCAATCTACAAATACTGTTCTTCTTTATGAACTTGACTCCTGGTCTCCTATTTGATGTCTCTTATTTCTTGTTTTGACACTGAATCAGTTGATCATTATTGTCCTCCTTTGTACCTCTCAAGACTTTAGGCTACTGTTGTTATGCCCCTTCTTTCTCCACATCCCAAATTTGGCTTGTGGTAACAAAAAGGGCAATTGGCAATATTAGTGCTGGACAAGAATGAGTGCAAGAGTGACTTGTAACTCACTAAAGCCATGTTAATTTTGGGCTTGTGAATGTAGTTTTGGGGATGTTGAGTGTATTCTAAAGAATAGGCACTACCTACCTTCCTTGCAGGTAGAGCAAGTCAAATGCTGTGGAATACATTTCTAACGGGATAAGACTTTTACAAACAATAGAATTTTAGAGCATGATAGAACTGTTATAATTTAGATTTTTTGTATAGCATTTTTAAGTTAAGATTTCATATAGTTGTTGGTTTAATAATTCTGTGATGTTAAATATGGAATTATGTTTAGGAAAATGATAAACCTCTACTTTCTGTTGTTTGTAGATAAAAACACAGGGGAACTTCTTCTGAAAAACGCCTCTCGAGAGTATTCTGGTACATACAACTGTGTGGCCTCAAACAGAGTTGGCACGGATGAATGTTCTGTTGAGCTGAATGTCACCCCTCGTAAGTGTTTGCTGTGTAATAGTCACAAAGTGTTCTTATATTAAAACTGAACAGTCCTTTTCTCTAAACTCCTAAAAGGTTAAAAACCCTAATGCTGTTATGTAACTTGCGGGTGCCACTTCAAGTCTTACTGTTTTAAATGCATGTGATCCCTCTGATTCAGTGATGTTTTATTGGCCTGCCTCATGTGAAACATACTGGGCGTAATGTTAAAAGAAAAAAGATCCTATAGCTTTGACAATTAACAAACAGTATTGTTATTTGTCTATTCTAGCCGTAAATACAGCTGGTATAATTACTGGAGCTATTATAGGAACTCTGCTGGGTCTCTCTGTACTGTGTTCAATTATCTTCTGTTTCTGTAAGAAGCACAGAGAGAAGAAATACGAGAAAGAAGTACATCATGATATCAGGTAACAACGTGTCTCTAATTTCTGAGCAGTATTATTGGAAGATTAACTTCTAAATGTGTATTTCTGCAAATAAGTGACTTAACAGTTGAGATTTGTCTTAATCTGGAAAGCTTATTAAAACACACTAATGGCTTGTCAGAGAACTTCTAGTAGTTTGTCTAATTTCAGCAAACATTTTAGAGGCAATGAATATTGAGGGTTTTGGGGGTTTTTGTTACTTTGAAGGAAGATATAACAATGTTTTTGACTGCCGCATTAGAATAGAAAAAACAAACTGAATATTTGTTTTAAAGTAATGGTGAATAAGCTCTTGTTCTGCAATTGATTTTTTTTTTTTGTTTTTCTTCATTTCAGAGAAGATGTTCCACCTCCAAAAAGTCGCAGCTCTACAGCTCGCAGCTACATCGGCAGCAATCGTTCTTCCCTAGGCTCAATGTCTCCCTCCAACATGGAAGGATATACCAAAACTCCATATAGCCAAGTCCCAAGTGAAGACTTTGAACGTGCTCCTGCTCAAACCCCAGCCTTTGCACCTTCAAAGGTAGCTGCACCTAATTTAAGTAGAATGGGAGCTGTTCCTGTGATGATTCCAGCACAAAGCAAAGATGGGTCGATAGTATAAACTATTATTAATTTAAAAGCTGTTTTTTAAAGTGGTCATTTTAATTATTAGAGAAAACTACTGTGTTCCATCCCTCATTTAAACACTGGCATGAAACTTTCCTTGAAGAAAATGTACAAGTTAGTTTGAAAAGCCACCAATTCTCATATTTAATTTTAAACTTATTTGCATATGACAATTGAACTATTTGCTAAAAGCGTCGAAGTTCATGAATAAATAAATATCAGACACTGAAGGTATTTGGACCTCTGGTAGATTGCTGAGGAGGCTCTGACATTGTCAGCTTATGTACAGTTCTGAATGTGTAACAGTGAGACACAAGTGAGAAGTAACAAAAGCATTTCATGTGTAGACCATGAAGTTTCTCAGAGTTCCTGAGACTTTATTCTCAGTTGTGGAGTAACAGAAATATTTTAACTTGGCCACTGTCTGGTATAGTTGCAGGGGGCTAAAATACCAAGGATGACTTTGAATTCTGTTCAAATTGAGTATTTATGTGGTTCTTTAACCTGGTGATATTTGTTTGGAGTACTTGAGCTCTTATTTTCAGGGCAGACAGTTATTTGATTGGTTCAATTAATTTAATTAATCTGTTCTGAATTTAAAATGGCAGTGAGTGGAAGTGTGACAGGAAAGCTTGCAAGTTCTTTGAAACCCAAATTTTTTTGCAATAACTAACTCTGGTCCTGACAGATTACTTAATACTTGTGTTATTGGATGAAATAGTTCCTTACCAGGTTGTTGTTAGACGTATCTAAGCTCTAAAACTTAGAGAACAACACTTTCTGTCACAATAAGAATGAATCAATGTATCTATACAGGTCTTTAGGTTAATTGTACCTTGCATTTTCCAATACCTGGTTAGATACTAAGGTAGTGCTCTTAGGTTTTTCCCAAAGGAATTTCCTAGAAGCTCCATGGGGTTTTGATGAAACCCGTTAAGTTACTGGTATTTGATGTCGGTCCTCTTGCTCTAACCACTGTGGAAGCATCTTTTCTGGTATGCACCTAAGCAGCAGTCAGCCCTTGTTCAAGATGCTAATGTCTGGCTGTATGAATTTGCAAGGAGTTCAAAGCTCATTTTTTTCTTGCTTCTTTACAGCCCTAAATATTCTGAACCAATGTTCAGACTGTGGAGAGCGAGAGTTTCATGTAAGCTGAGAGGGAATAATTACCCATAATTGTTGATACAAATCCCATGTTGCATGTTTGAAAACACTTCTTCCTAATTTTGCAAACTTAAAGCAATACAGGAGAAACACAACAATTCCTTGTCTTCACATGTATTTAAGGACTTCTGGTAGCTTCTGATGACTATTATATACCTACAAAAGCTCCATTTGAAACTCAGTACAGTTTGAATCTGTGAATTCTTTCTTCCTTCCTGTTTCTACCTTCTTTGTCTTGTGCTGGGGAGCAGGTGGAGGAGAGTTCTTTTGGACTACTCTAGCTAGAGATGTTGAACTGCAAGGTATTTTGGAAAATTGTAAATGCATTATAGTATGTGAACTGATATTGATGAAAGAAATATCTGAATAGCCTGTTGAAAGATGTTAGGATTATTTGTATGTAGCAACAGTGAGAGAAAACAACATTACCCCAGACTTCTAGGTTTAGTATTTGCTAATCTGTAGCTGCCTATAGATCTGTGATGAATTCTTTTACTACTATATGTTTGTCCTATCTGTAAATAGGTGCACAATTTTTGGCTGGCACTATTAATGGAAAGAAATTCCCCTGCCCATGGCAGTGGTTGGTACAAGGTCATCTTTAAGCTCCTTACAACCCAAACAATTTCATGATTTTAACATACCCTTCATACTGAATTTAGAAACTTGAATGGCTATTAAGTAATATAGAGTTAGTTTTACACATTTGGGACTTTTTTAGATTGTAAACTGATACTGTTAGAGATCAGATTTTTTATCTTTCATGTGTGCCTTGTCAATAAACTTTGCCTGATTGTAACTTCAGTTTTTAAAAAATTTCTGGTGCCTAAACATACTGTATGAACAGGTGCTTAGATGATGGTACAGTTCTTAAAACATGACACTGTGATCAGATTTCTTGATTCTTACGTACTATTTATACCTCTTCATGCCTATTTTTGGATGTGAACTTCAGTGTCTCTCTCTGTATTGTTCTATATTTCAAAATGTCACTTAACTCCTTCAATTGCTAATTATGATTTGAGTGTATGTGTTCCTGAAAGCTCTTCAGTTGTTCCAACGAGAGGGATGATTGACTTTTATCTATGTGGTAAATAATAGATTTACTACATTTAATAGTTTAATGTGCCAAACATAGCTTCTGAAGAATGAGGAGACATCTTTTTGCATCCAATTATTGTGAAAGAAGAGACTTCCAAGATTTTAATCATACACTGATTGTTTACCTTGAAACTAAGGTAATTCTTAATGAAAAGGGTATAGTTACTACAAATAGAAGTCGAGTGCAAGAGTAAACTGAATCACAGACTGAGAGAGAGCTATAAACCTAAGGAACCAGGCAGCAAACCAACTAGATTTGGTTCTAAGCCGTCTGTGTACCTATGTGTTTTTTGGTGGTTTGAGATTTTTTTTTTTTTCAATTAAATTTTTGTTTGTTTTGGTTTGTTTTTGGTTTGGCCTGAGACCCTGTAACTTACAGTCAGGTAAGCCCTAGGACACTTAAACTCAGAAACCTGTCTCAGTAAAGCACACGGAGCAGAGTTTACACATGCTTGATGCTCTGTCAGCTTGTGCAAAATAAACAATGGGCAGAAGGACAGCCTGATGTGCCCTCAGAGCCTGGCTGTTAGGCTTAGCAGCCTTGACAGTGTCTGTCTATTTATGTAATTGCATGGAAAAATGAAAGAAATGGAATCTGACACAGTCCTTATCTGAAATATAGAACCTCTGACTTGAGGTAAACTCTGCCTCAAGTTGCTATCATCATGCCTTTTTGGTTGGATGCAGCACTACTATGAAAATATAATACTGCTACTATAAATTAATTATTTTGTCACTAGACTGTTCACTTACACTGGATTATGATTCTCAAAAGCAGCTACTATATTTTAACAATAATTTCTAGCTGTGTGGGAGATGAACTGGTTAAACATGTGAGGTGTCCGATGTGACAGAGTGCTCTGCTGACAGAACACTTTTAGGAAGTAATGGCAGCTGATATACCAGTTAGGAGGTGGCATTTTTAAAGTCTCATTTTGTTTTAAAAAAAGGAGGGGGAAGGGGAGGGAGGGTGGTACCATTGTGTAAATACTCTAAGTGAGCTCAAGAAACCTCTAGTTAATGTTATGACTGTAAACTTGCCTGTTGAGGACTACTATATATAGAAAGAAACCCCTCAATTTTAGCATGGTGTGAATAAAGTGTTAGACTTGTAATACTGTAGAGGTTATGTAACACTTGCCCATATATTACAAGAGTTTTCATCAACTTTCTGCAGTTGTTATTTAAAGATACTTGTGTGAAACTTCCTTCCCTAAAAACAAATACTTCTTCCAAAACTGTCTGGTGCACAGAAATGCCTTGTTGGAGAGGTAAAACGTGACTTTTGAAAGAAATGTACAATGCATACGTCTTTCTCAGCTCTTGATAGTCCCATTCATATTAGATGTATGCTTCCTGTTTAATAGTGCAAGTAAGACTTCTGATTTGCAAGTTTTTCTGTAATGCTGAATATTGTATATTACTGGTTTTCATGACAAGCTTTTAGTTTTGTTCTGAGCAGTGTATATATTCTGGATTACTCTAGGTCTTTGTTCCAGTCTAAATATATTATGCTATTTGTGTCACTTAAACCTTGTTTTATACACTTGGTAGGTGCTTTTTGGGGCTCCTTGTTGAATAGTCCCCTAGCACTGAGGCATAGCTCAGCTGAAATCAGAGCAATAACAACTTCCTGGGATCCAAAATGTTACAACGTTACGTTACACTTCTCAAGCACAAAGCATGGACTTTGAACATTGATATGAATTTCAGTATGAGGTTTTATATTCACACTTTTGGGGGAATGGTATTTTAAAATGCAGGTATTGTGAGTGAATTTGTAAAAAAACAAAATCCAAAATTTTAAAATGCTGTAGTTCCATGACAGACTTGTGTACTTTTTGAAATAAAACTGTTGGAGAAAACAGTAGTCTGTCTTTATTTTAAAGCAGCACTTGTATATGGCTTCAGCTTTTTCTTTATGTAATTGGAAGTGAACTAATAAATATGGCTGTGTATACCATGCTGGCATGAATAATTTTATTTATTGCTTTTCCCCCCCTGCTTCCAAGGCAAGTAAAACTTCAGGTATTTTAAAATATGCACTTTTAGGTGGGGTTTTTAAGTCTAGATATAGTTATTCTGAAACATAGGCTGGAAAGGTACTTTAGATTAGATTTTATCCCTCTTTATTTCAGGTAAAACCAAAAATTCCTGAAACTGATTAATTTTTGTCTTTTAAAGTTCAAACAAGCAGGCTGACAGCACTCAAAATATGCTGATAAAATGCTCGGGGTTTTTACTGTTAATGTTTTAATGTGCATCTCTTTTAATTTTGATGAAGCTGTCTTGGGATACTCTGCACCGCTTGGCCCTGCAAACCAACTGATTATCGTCCTTGTAGTTTACCTGAGATTAATGTGATTTCTCCAGTGTTATCTCGGGTGGAGATCCAAAGTCTGGCATGGGCTGTATTTGCATTAATGGCATATATTAAGTTCATATAATTGGAGGCATAATTAGCTTACATTTGCTCATAATGTATGCATGTTCATATGTTATAATGCATGCCTATCATCATATATTAATGTGTTGTGGGCCAGATGTTCTAGTCACTTTTTTATATAGATCAAAAAACCCAATACATGTGTGCACAAGCACATGGAGTTAAATGGAGTACTTTTTTTATTATTATTATTATTTCAGAGTAAGACTCACGCTTAAATACCAAAGGAAACCTAATAAAAATGGAAGTTCAGGTTTGTCTCTATTTATAGAGTCCTAAGAAACCTCTTTAACATTCATGTCAAGACTTGGGAAAGGACAGAATTGTTGAACTTAAGGTGGCAGTTTTGTCACAGATGGCTCTTGCATGCCTCAGCTGCTTCTCAGGTCTTTTATTTGGAGAATAGGTGACCATGAACCAGAAGCTGAGTACTACCTCCAGCTTGTCTGTGGAATTCCAGCAAAACAGCTGGAACTTTCCTGAGTGTCCTGACAGAACAGAGAGCACTCAGCACCTGGTAGCTCTACAGAACTGCTGTGGTCCTTTCTTTGTGTATTAGATATGCCTTGGATAAAGCCTCATGAAAGGTCTGGCTCTTTGTTTGTCTGAACATCTTGGCTGTGTCTTTTGAGATTGCTGTCTCAAATTGGTTTCCGTGATGGAGCAGCTTGAGTTCTTTCAGAGCCCTATGATAATAATGATAGGCAAGTAATTCCTAGGCTCTTTTAAAAAGCAGATGACAGCAACTTAGCTTGGTTTTGTCTCTAAAATTCATAAAGTGGAATAGCTTCTAAAGAAAATAGCTGATTAAGTAGCAGAAGCAAGAATAGAATAAAAAAAGCTATGAATGTTGCCTACCTTTCCAATCTCAGCTTGTTATAAAATTTCTTTTAGCTTGTGTGTGACTGTAGGTGATTTCTCAAAACATGAAGACTTGCATCTTAATGTAAAAATAATGTGTATACTTGAGTTGTGATGATTCTGTTGCTCTTCTTAATTTGCTTTAGGCTTTTTGCAGAATGGTGCAGGCACAGCTACCAGGAGAAGAATACGAACCTATAATTTTATAAAATAACCACTCTGGCAGAAAACTGGCCTGGAGGATTGTGTTGTCCCTGCTTCTGACTTCCATTCAAAGTCAAGTTTCTGGAAATAGGGATCCTTTAAGTATCTTTTTGATTTTTTGTATCATTTGAAATCAAATTCAGTGTCATGCTTGTAAGTTGGTATTTTGAAGACTTAAGCTTTCAGCTGTTGAAGCACTGGTCAGATTGCTTTGGATATGCAGTCAGTATTATTTAGTGGCAGCAGCTGCTATTTGGGTCCTCATTTTTAGTAAAGTTTCTTTTGGTCAATGCTGTCTAGAGAAACAGGTGAAGGACAGTTGTACCCTATTATCTGAGAAACAAAGCAGTGCAATTTATACAGGAGCCCTGCATGATGCCAGGGTTGATGGATGGACAAAAGGAGGGAGGGGAGCAGCTTTATAAGGAAGTTGAGCTTGTTGATTACACAACTTCATTATGTAACAGTTTTAAAAAGTGGCAATATTAGAAGAGACATTACCAAAGATAAAATGATGTGCTTTCAGATGTTAATCTAATTTTTTCTTAGGGGAAAAACCTCTGGAGGCAGTGTGTCCGCTGGGAAGCGCAGGGAGCTGCGTGATGCCTTGACAGTTGTCCCACTTCCAGGGCTGGATGCTGTGGCTCTGGGGAGCTGCAGGCAGGGCAGAAGACGAGTGCTGTACCTGAAGGGTATTGTACTCTCTTTCCCAGAGAATTGTTCCTAATTGCAAAACAGGGAGAGGAAAGCAGGGAGTCTGATCAGTTTTGCGCCAGGGATGGGAATTCTGGAAGCATGCATGAACTTTTCAACTTCTTGAAGCCTTTCCCCTACTCTTGTTTGTGGCAACATCTGGCTTAAGGGTTTTTAGTCTGCAAAAGATTTTTGCATTCAGAGTTGTTTGTGTAGCCCGCATACCTTCACTGCTTAAATTGCAGAGCCTTGTACTCTGCCTACCATCCATAATTTCTGCAGGTGATGACTCTAGTTATATTATTACTAACAGTACTGTATAAAGAAGCAGAAGAAGGTAGATTCTCCTGAACACTCCAGACAGGGCAAATGATGACAGCTCAGCTTTTTGTTGCTCTGGGCACAAACATCTCCAGGGGTGCAGTGGTCACCTGGGTTAGAATTTGCTATGAAGGAGTAGTGAATCAGATGGTAAAGAGCTATAAAAGTAATTTAATGCCATTAGTAAATAGCTTCCCATTATGTCAGGTTCCATGTGAGTAGGAAAGAGAGCAACTTGAGCTTTTGTTTCTTGTGGCCAGTTACTGCTGTAATGTACTGTACAAGTGAAGTAACACTGCTTTACAGCTTGTGACTTGTCCTGGTCAGTGATTTGTAATTGAAACTATTATCCCATCCAGGGATCTGAATCTCCCTATTTTGTATTGCTTGGTGATATTTTACCTGTGAAACAGTAGTTGGGATTAGTCACATTTCAAGGAAGTTAAATTGTGCAGCAGAGCATTTGTTCCCAGTGTTTAAGGGCTCTGATTGCAGTCCCAGCCACTCACAGATAATTCCTCAGGCAGCTGAGTGGGTGATGTTTCAAAGAAACTATTTGCTGAAGTCAAAACACTTGTGCTATGCCTTACTTAGCTGTAGGAGATCAAGATAGCATTAATTTAAGATTTCTGTTTCCCGGTGCAATAGCTCAGGTGGGAGGGAAGCTGATACCTTAGACTAGGATAAAGGTAACTGGTTGGAATACATAAAACTACTGAATTGTTTTGACTGCTGAAGAAGATGCCAATTCTGGGGCACAGCTGGTGGTTTGCGAAACGTGTCAAAAAGCTTATGTTGTGGCTGCTAGCACTGCACTTCTTTTCCAGATAAATAAAATGCCCTTCCATGTCACTTCCAATCCTGTAACTGTCAAGACCAGAAACCATTCATCTCATCTGTAAAATTCAAAATAAAGATTGAAATTAGTTCTTTTTCACATGTTCTTCCCTCTTTATTGTTGGTACATGAGAAAAATTCAGACTTTCTTAAAGGACACAGCTTGAAATGAGCTGTTTGGTCTTGCCCTGCTTTCGTCCATATAATCTGTAATTCAAAATGAAGTTGCTTAGGTATTGCAATATCGTTTGCTTCAGACTTGAGTTGTGGTTTGGTGACCTCTTTAGGTAACCTATTTAATTTAGTGATTCCTCTTTAAGATGGGAAAACTGACTGTGTTTAAAACACAGAACTTCAAAAAACAAAAAAATGCTGTGGATTCCCATGCTGTCTCCAGCCCATTTGGAAAAAAAAACCAGCAAAATTATGGCTAAAAATGAGTGCTTTGTATGGAAACAGAGAAATAAATGTGTTTGGGAATTATGAGTGTCCTCCAGGGCAGCCTCTGTCCCCATCTCTGAGCCTAAATGTGACCAACTGTTTGGTGCTCTGCAGTGATTTTCTAAGAGTGTTTTCCAACAGAAAGCTGAGGGACCTTCTAAGGTGCCAGATGGTTATTTTCTTATTGTTTACTCAGGAAAATAATTGAGGTGAGAAATTGGCATCTTTTTTTTTTAATATCTGCATTTTTTTAAAATAAGTTTTAACAAAAAGCTCTAAGTTATGAATGTAGTTTTTGATAGGTTTTAACAGTTGTGATAAGAAACACTATATCTTCTGTCCACATATTGCTGCTAGGATTGAAGTGTATACTTCTACATCCCTTTTATTTACTAAAAAATAGGGTGTAACTGTTGCCCAGTTGCCTAGAATGAAGCAGACCTTCGAGGTATTCATTAAAATGTCAATATTTTTCAGACTGAAGTTAAGATCACCAATGATGGTTCTTCATTTGCAGCTCATTTAGGGAAAAATATCCTCAGCTCGATCATCAATGTGTCTGTTGGTTTTCATCGAGCAGCAAGACAATGAAAATTGTGATTCTTGTGCAGATAACCTACAGCTGTGATCTTGCTGGATTTGCATACTTGAAAGGCATCAAAGTTCTAGACAGCAATTCTATGTTTTTAAAATCAAGGTTATGTTGCTACTTGAAGTATTTTAGGTGTATTATTTTAAGTATGAACTTTGCACGTCTGAACTGGATGGGCAGGCAGGAATCTCAACAAACCCACTAAAATCCTTTATTCCTAGATGAAAGGGCTGGAAGGAGGGTTACAGCCTTTATGCTCAACACTCCCTTTTGTTGCCTTTTAGAAATTAGCATAATTTCCCTGCCCCTAGTGTTACCTGAGCAAGCTGGGATTTCAACTGACAGTGAAAATTGGGTCGTTAAGTTCTACTTGTGAATTTAGTTCTGTCAACATCTCATGTCTGTGCCAGCCATATGAGCTAGTTCATTTGCTTTATGGTTTGTACATGGGGGGAAGATTGCTGAGTGTGCAAGGAGGCTGAGGACATCCTTAATGCCTGACATGGCTGACAAGAGCTCACTCACCAGCAATAAAAACAGCAGCAAAAGAATCCCAAGGCAGAGGACTCTGATTAACATGCTGGAGAGTTAGGGTTGAGGTCCTGGCTCAGTCATGACTTAGCTGAGTGGTGATGGTTTTTCTTTTATTTTGTATTTTCTGTTGACCTTGACATTTCCTCTTCGTTCATCATCTCTCACAGCTGTTAGAATGGAGGGTTTT
Organism: Thryothorus ludovicianus; assembly: GCA_013397245.1. Classification (NCBI taxonomy): domain Eukaryota; kingdom Metazoa; phylum Chordata; class Aves; order Passeriformes; family Certhiidae; genus Thryothorus; species Thryothorus ludovicianus. The sequence goes on along the minus strand of VZTB01017133.1, from coordinate 65,483 downwards.
GTTGACTCTGTGGCTTTTGGAACTAGGGTTTCTCATCGCCCTGTCATTTGTTTTTAAAGCTATCCTTGGCAAGTGTTTTCAGTCATCACCAGATTCCCATCTAGTACTTTTTTCCATTTCTTTCATAATCTTAGTAAATTTTGGAATAGATCTATTTAAGGATAGTTATCTTGATGAGACCCTCTGTGCTTGTCTCTGTCCCTTGCTGCTTCCTGCTTTTGGTTCTGTCCTGACAGCACTCTTCCAGTACTTCTGGTGCTCCTTGAGTACTTCAGGTTGTAGGAAAAATAATAGTTGAGCAGATCCCATTATGGGGCTTCCTGAGGGTGAAAGATCCCCCAAAGCCCATTGCCAATGTGAGGGGAAGTGTCCTCATCACTCCACTGGGTCACTTGACACTCCCTCACCACGTTTTCCCTGCTGCTCACTGCGGGTGTCTTGGAGGGTATTCTCAGTGCAAGATAATGGAATACAGACTCCAGATGTGTTGGGTATTTTTCTTCACCATTACTGACACTACTGCAGGTGTCTAACGCTGTGTGTAACAGGCTGAGATACAACCAGAGAGGTGGAAAGCTCCTTGGCATCACTGGCCCTGGCTTTTAGTGTTTTGTATGCTTTGGCTACAGCTTCCCACTTGCATTGATGCCTGACCTTCCTCTTTCTATCACATGCTGCCTTTTTATCCCTGACTGTGGTATGGATTTTGCTACTGTAACAGGACAGTTTTAGGAAGATTCTTTTTTTCCTGAGTGTGGTATGTTGCTTTTGATCATGATTTTGTGGAAGACTGTTCTTTTTACTGTCACTTTCTATCATATTTTCTGTTCCTAACCAGTTTTACTTGCCTAGGCATTAGGCACATTAAACTGCATTTCATACAGTGTATTCCAAACTAGCCCCTGTTTTTCCAGCTTAAACTTAATAGGGTTATGATTGCAAGTACCTGGGCAGACAGTAGTTTCTTATTAACTAATAGTTTTCCTTGCATGATCCAAAGGACTTATCACATCTTTTTAATAAGTTACAACACTGGAGGGGTGGATATTTTAATTTTTTTTTTATTATTATTATTATTATTTATTTATTCTTTAGCACAGCTGCATGAACAGCCTCTAGCTGCATGCTAAGGTTAACTTGCCAGACTGCATTTTTCTTTAGTTTTATATTTTTATTTTTTTTTTGCTAGAGATTTGCTTGGGAGAAGGAAAGGAAAAGAAAATCAAGACTGAAAGTATCAGGGCAGTGCAGTAAGGAAGAACAGATAGTATTTGCCTTTCTAGCTCATTTAAGCATCAGATTTTAAAAAACATTTGCTTTTCCAAACAACTGGGGTATCAAGAACTATTCTATCCCAGCTCATCTCTGTGTGCCACATAGCAGAATTTTCTCCACAAGCTGGGTATGCTAATTGTCTTGACGCATTCATGAAAAGGAGTGAAGAGGAGCTTGATGGAGAGACATCATTACATGCTCTGCTTGCATGCCTGCCCTATCCCTGAGAAAAACTGGATTTATACCTTTTGGAGTGTAAGAGCACTGTTTCTTCAGGCTCCTGCAGTAGAATGGGAGAGGATGAGCTACATGTGGAGCAGCTAAACTTTATTTAGAAGGCATGTATTTGCTAATTATTGAGAACTACAAATGCAAGAGGTGGGAAATAGCAGCATTTGCAATCCATGGTGCAAAGACATAATACAGAAAGGGCACTTCTGGCCTCAGTGTTATTATAATAATTCAAGAACTATTCGCCTCATAATGTTGTGAACAATAATTATGTGAACAATAGCCAGAATGAAGTTCAGAGAACGGCAGATTCTCATGTCAGGTAACAGACTGAAATAGAAAGAAGCCAAAGGTTGTCATTTCCTGCCAAGCAGATCTTGGTGCTGCTTTGAGTTACTCTTCCAAGAAAAGTTTTGGGAAGGCACTCAGTTTCTTTTACTGTCGCGTGCAACTGGAAGATTCCATTTGATGTGTAGTTCTAATTGCAGTGTGACAGCGTGCAAGGAAGAAAGTGAGATGTTGCAGAAATAGCCTGAGTCAGTTGTTTTAATTACTGTTCTTATGGAGAAACTATTGTGGCATTGAGGCACGTCTTAAAAATCTGTGAGGATGGGTGTAATTATACAAAGGCCTATAATAAGCTGAAATTTGGTAAGAAAATGAGATGTTTGCAGTAAACACAATACATCCATATATATTTGTGGATTATTAGTTAGGAAGAGTTGTTTTCTGGTGCATTATCATGTTTGCAGAATTAATATTGGTGACTGTGCAACATTTAGGTAAAGGGAGCATGTAGAATGTGCATTTTGTAGGATGGAGATGTGGCAAAAATTGTCATTTTTCTTACAGTACCAATCTTAGAATATGAACTCAAAGAATGCAGAGCTGATAGAGAACTGTTACTGGAACAAAGAATTATTTTTTTATTATCTTTGTACAAAACATTATCCCCAGAAAAGTCAATAACAATAGTCAAGAAACTAGAATTGATTTCTCAAGAAATGGTGAAATGAACAAGTGTGCAGGTTGGGATGAGGCAGTTGGAGAAAACTGAATGTTCAAGGCAGTAAACAACAGAACTGTGTGGTTCTTTGACAATGCAAGTTACTGGTAGGAAACTTAGGAAAGAGTCATTTAGTGGATTTTGACAGGTACTTTAAAAGTGCAGTGCAGTAGGTATGCACTGGGAGAAACTGAAAATTTCCTGTCAAATTAAACTTTGTTATTTATAGTCCACTGATAAATTAAGCTTCAGTTTGCTGCATCTTTTTGGTATCAGACACTGGTATAAACCCTAATCTGAATCACCTCGAGCTGGATGATGATCTGAATAGTGCATTTAATTACTATATGTTACAGTATCTAGCCTCTTGTTGATGTAGATTAATGATATTCTTTCTTTTTGTAGTATGACATCGCACACAAGATTGGTGACATAACAGTGGTATAAACATGAAGAAACAGGCATCAGTTTTTGCATGACTTTCCAGTATGATGAAACTGAAGTACATTATGAAATGAAGTGCTGGTTTTTTTTTACTTGAACTCACTTTAGATTCAAGATTTTTAAGTAGGCTGTATTCTGTTTTGTAAGTACCAAATTTTTTCTTTTTCATATTTTTGATGCAAAGTTTACAAAGCCACTCCTGACATTTTTCTTACTACTTTTGTGTTTTGAAAAGTGTGCACCATCCCTCTTCTCTGCTCCCCCCACCCCATTCCTGGTGATGCAAAAAATTGTGAAGTTAACAAAATCAACTCAGGTAGCAGAAATATAGCCTTAAGCAGTGGGGTGTTAAAGAGATTGTAATCTGAAATAGAGTAGTTTTGGGTTTTCCTAGCTTTCTGATCTGCTGATTTCATAAGGAAGTGTGTCATCTATTGAATGCTGTAGTGATACCCATAAGGACATACAAACTGTGTGCAAAATGCGCTGTGTTTTCAGATTGTATATATTTTATAACACTTAATAAAATATACTTGAATGTTACAGTTAACACATGCTTCAGCATAATCTGTTATTGCAGGTGGTGTGTTAATCCATGACTGTGCACTTCCTTATTCCTCCTGCTCCCCAGTTTACCATGCAGGAATCCAGAGGGAAGAAGAGTATGCTCTTTAAACCAGACTGGTTACAGAGTCCCCATTGCCTCCTGCAGTGTGGAGACTTTGGGTATTGATTTCATAATGAAAATATTATTTTACTTAACCATGTAAGGATGAGATCGCTGGAATGTGATCTAATGGACTGGAATTTACTAAATCAATTTTTGGAGCCTGGTACCCTGCTGGTACTTGGGAGTTTTTGGTAACTCGTTACCTGTCACAGTCCACATAAATCAGAGCACACTAAAGGACACACAGAATTTAGGCAGCAGCAGTGAGCATATGCAGGTTCAAACCTGCCTTTAACTACATCTGTCTGTGCTCTTGAGAAATACTGGTGCTGGTTTCTAGCTATTGTACATACATAGTTATTAATTTAAATGTTAATCTAGGGGCATGTGTTATGCTGTGGTCTGAAGGCAACCACATAAGCTGTTGTGAAATTCGTGGTTACAATGTTGAAAAGTGATTAAATTATTTTTGCTTCTGTTTTTGAGAGGAGTGCAGCTAATTCTATAATAAACTCAGATGCTGTCAAGCAAAAGTTCCATTTAATGAGTTCTGTCACTGCACATAAACAGTCAAGTAAAACCATCCACGAAAACAGGAGTAACTTCTTGAGAGAAATGGAAGCGTGTAGGGTGTCTGAATATCATAGGCTCAAGTAGCCAACAGCAAAAAAGAAAAAATGTTCCAAATCTGAGTTCGACATTGTAATTACAGAAAAGATACTTTGCCTTTAAGAAGCACTTGTTTTTGTGCCAAAGTATTTAATTCCTCATTCTCTCCTTTGACTCCATGCTGCCTAAACTTGTCTCTGAGTGAATCTGGCAAGTAATTAATCAGGGTAAAATTCCATTGGGATTGGTATGAAAGTTGCCTTGCCAAGAAGCAGCAACTGCCTGTTCTGTTTAGTGTACGTTCTGTAATGGGATGATTTGTAGACAGAATTTACCTTTTTTGCTATGGTATGCTCTGTATAAGATGAGAAAGTGTCTTTTCCTGCCCTCAATGATCACCATCATCTAAGTGCTTAGTTGCTGGTTTTTTGAGAAAGTCAGAGAAAGGTAGGAGTAACTGTGCAAACTTATAGTATTGTTTAAAAAGTGAATTTTGTAGAACTCTTTTTCTGCAGAAAAATTTGCAAGGCTCACTGCACTAAAGTATATTCTTAAAGGAACACATGAAATAAACTTTTTTTGTACTTAAATTCCTATCTAAATTAATAGGTATATATTGTAAGTAAAAAAACCCCATATATATATATAATTGCTGCCATTGAAGGTAAATGTGTATCAATTTTGCAAAGAAATTTGGAGGGGGGGTGTGTGTGTTTCCCAATAAATTAGTAACTGTAAAACTTCCTTGTCATCTCTTTGAGGAGTCACTTGGCTAATCCCCATGTTCTTACCAGATGTCCACATACTGAGTTTTTTGGAAGGTGCTTTGTGTTGAGTAGTTAGTCCAGAATTCAACCCTGCCTGAGGCCACCAAGTACAGGCTGTTAACTTTATGTTGCTCTAGTGCAAGCAGAACATGAGTTTGAAAGCTTGTCTGATGCCACACAGAAAGTCTGAAGATTTAGTCTCACTCTGTTCTCTGCCACTTTCCTCAGGCTTGAAAGATATGATGGTTAAATGTGTAGGTTGTGCCTCTATGGATTATTGTAGCTGTTTAGGAGTGGCTGGAGACATAAAGGGAAAGTTTTACTTGGTATAGGTTATTTTTTCAACCATTTATCCTTTGTAATACATAGAACATGCTTGGTCAGCAGGTGGAAAGCTTCCTGATTCCTGTGTCAACACTATTAAATGAGGAGAAGTAGTGCATTTCACGTGCTTTATTCCTTGCCAGGTCTTGCTTGTTACATGAGAGTTTAAGCCTGTGTTTATTTGGTAGCTGTGCTCCTGTTCACACCCAAAAGAATCTTATGTGATGTTTTGCATGCTGACCTGGACCTGGAGAGTCACAAAGCCTGAATGTCACCTATAGCAGCTGTATCTTTGCTACAAAGAGATTGACTACAAGTGCTTTCTCTCCATCCTTGCATACAGCATTGTTCTACCAGATGGGAGTTGTGAGCTTGAGGTGCTCCTTCTCTCCATTTAGTTCAGGCCACTTCTGAAGCAGTTCTCTTTCTCCCAAAGCCATTATAATTACAGGTGTCTGAGGAGCAGCGCTGTGCTCAGCCATTCTCACGCTTCCTGGGATCTTCTCTGTGGTGGCCAGGCCTTGCAGTCATGTGGAAATTTGGAAAAGGTGTGTTGTTACTGTGATTGGTTCTGTGGGCTCAGACTGCCATGGTGGCATCTTGCGTGCTCCATGCAGTGTAAGGTGAGCCAGGCAGGTCACCAGGTGAGCTGTCCCATGGTCAAGGGGGGATTTGGATTCAAGCAGTGCCCTGCAGGCAGTATGGCTGCAACAGGCTCAAAGCTATGCCAGTGCCACACAGTTTCACCTTACTACAGCTGTATCCATGTCGGAAGTGGTATCATTGTAGGTACTTGCATAAAGTTAAGGAGCCTCCAATCCAGCATGTGCATTTTGAATGGCAGCATTTGGCACGCTGCAGAAAGATTTGGCCCAGCCTGTCTTGTCTCTTCTTTCCTGGCCTTGGGCTCCCTCCTGTCTTGTCAGCATAAGCGCTGGCACAGCTGCCATGAGCCACATCAGAGACACGATATGGTTTAAAATTGCTTACATACAATGAAATGTAGTTTGAACATGAGTACATTCATCCTTGAGTTCAGCAGGCAGCTGCACTGGTATTTATGCTGACAACAGGCGAAGGAGGCAGTGTGAAAATGGAAAGAAGGATCAAAGTACAAGAAAAAGGCAGATAACAAACAACTTTCAGCAGCAGGGCTAAAAGGGCCCAAGGCACTCAACTGCCCTGCTTTGCAGAGGGACTTGGCCCAGGCAAACTCCAGAGGAGCTTTCCAGCTTCAGTGCTCTGTGATCCTGTAACAAAGATGCATGTAGCCACATTCTCTCTGCATTCAAAAAATGTTGATACTCAGCTGTGGTGCTCAAAGCTAAGACTTTTCAGCTTTTGGCTCTGGTGTTTCCAGGCACCTCTACCCTCCTACCATGCACAGAAACCCTTGTCGTGGGATTAATTTGGTCTTTCCCAGCCAATACACCAAATAATGTTGGGGGGTTATTTTTGTTGTGAGATAGGATTGAAAGGAAAGAAAGCAAAGCAGATTCAAACTTGAAAACATACAAGAAAACTTTATTAATAGAGCTAAAAGAATAATAATAATGAGATAATCAGAACAAAATTCCAGATAACCTTTCTTTTTTCTCTGACAATGCAAAGATAAAACCCACAACCTTTAGTCAGTTTACTACTTTTAAAAAAAAAGTCTGATCTTCAATTCACTTGGGGAGAAGAGTTTCTCTTGTTGTGCTATCTTGTTCCACAAGAAAACAGATTTTCTTGTAGTTTTGTCACAAATGAAAACAACTGCCTGGGAAAGTAAATTATTTTGCAGTGACAAAATATCTTGTTATGTACCTCTTATAGAACTGCTTTCATAGACTATACTGACTATTGGAGTGTTATTTTTAAGAATGAGCTATTTTAGTGTACAATAGGTTTTTTTCATTTTTCTCTAGAAACAAAAGACCTATTTACTATATTATTTCATTTTTCTCATTTCTCTCTAAGTTGCCTCTTAAACCACAGTAATATCTATTTCTTTCAACTACCAATATTTCAACTCACAGTTGCACAAAAAATTGCCACTTTCCCCCAATACATTTCTATATGTCACAGAGAAAATAAACAAAGTCTGATATATCAAATTTATATATATCTTTACAAAAGAATTTAAATCTAAGTTCAAAACATTCTCTTCAAACTTTCCGTTTAAAATCAAACTTCTTTCTTACTGACCTCAAGGGTTAAGTTTTATCATCAATTAAAACAGTTTTTATAGAGTCTTACAATGTTGAAAGGTTAACTTAATCCGAATTCTGTACTGGGAAATGCAGCCCGTTGTGTTTCTCTGCTGCCACATGGTCTCTGTCAGCAGCATGTTGGTCTCATTCTCCTGAAGTACCAAGAGGGAAAGGTTGTGGCTGCCAGCACCATCCTGGCTGCTGTGATCCTTGGCCTCTTTGTTTCAAAGCTGCTTTTGGTTTTGGACTCTTTTCTGGCTTCAGGAGCCTGGTGGGCCCTCCGATAAAAAGCTCAGCAGTTCTCTCACCACTCTTCCAAGGACAAGGAAATCTCAGCCGGGTCAGGGAGGTTAAATCAGCTCAGGCCCAACCACCCCGGGCCGAGTGGACCGACCCAGACCCTGCTCAGCCTGGGACCTGCCACCTCCTTACGAGGCTGGAAGTGAAGTGAGTTCCCCTCCGCTTTCTTTTTCTATTTCAAGAATGTGTCTTTACAAAAACACAGGAACTTCATTGGTTCAATTGAACAATGCTACCTCACAAGAATCCTTTATTCTGAGTAGGATGCACAGAATATTATATTGCATGTGCATCCCATTGCCTGCCACACGTGTGAGCCTTCCTGAGTGTTCATAGGTGTGCACAGCACGTTCCCAGGGCACCCTGCTCCAGTCAGGGCCAGGACAGAGCACACTGGCAGCAGTTGTCACTTTCCTTTTAAGACTTAAAGGAGAAGGTAGTTGACGCTTTCTTTTTCTATTTCAAGTTGTTGTTGATGTTGTCATCAACTATGAGCTTGTAAAAAATGCATGCAGTTATTTCACGTGGCTCTGAAGTAATCCTGAGTCTCCCCCTAAGGAATCTTGTGGAACATCCACACGGGCAAACCACCTTTGGCTTCGGCAGCCATGCCAGGTGGGTGACTGGCACTGCAGTTCCCTCGGCAGCCTCCAGCTCTCCTGCGTTGCTGACAAAATATAGATGGGTCATACACAAACAAAGGGAAAGAACTTACTTCAATCTCAACTCCAGTAGCACATGGAAGGTAAAGAGGGAAATCACTACTTAAAAGGAAGCCCCAGCATCTTTCACTATAATTCAATGCCACATTCAAAGATTGCTTGTTGAAACCTGTGTGCTGGAGATGCAGCTCACTGGGTTTTAACAACACTGTTAACACAGCATAGCTGCAACTTTAGCATCATGCATTCCAGTTCATTTCTATTCCTCACGTGATTTCCATTGTTTACAGGAAAATGGGATACATTAAAAATCCCAAGTAATTTATTTTGAATGGCTTGCTTTTGCAATATAGTGCAGGCTGCATTAACACACAGGAGGCAGCTAGACGTGAACTGACACTGAATATGCAAAAATATGTACAATGAGCTGTATGTAGCATGTTCTTTATGAATAATTTGCCTGCTACAAAGTAAATTACATTAATTACAATTATCACAACATAAGCCATGAAAGTTTGGACTGGCAAAAATATAATAATGGGACTACTGCTGTTTTCATTAACACTGGGTCACTTCTGCATTTTACCATTTCTCAGTATCTAACTTGATAATGTCTTCTCTCGGTCCTCATGACAGAGTCATTATTAATGCAATAAGAATTTGCTGTCCTTATAGAGAAATTGTGTTCCCTTCACATATGTTCTTCTGACCTTTTCCCTCTTTTCAGAAATCGAACTTTTCCATAAACTCCAGTAGTCCTACTTCTGAGGTTAACAGAAAAGACGGTGGAAATTCTAATAAATCCTCGGTCATGCACTAACATGGAGATGAGGTTCATGGCAGTCTTGGAGGACTCCTGAAAGGAGTGAGTTGCTGAAACTGGGAAATGGAGCACAAACACACCAAATCCTGTCCCATGACAGACAAAAAAGTTTCACACTTTAAATTCATAATTCTGTAGTTTTTATACATGCTTTTATAATTTAAATCAGGAACTAGGCGTTTCTATGAAGGAGTGTGTTTAGAAGTAGCAAGGTTAGTTTCAAACCTTAGAGCAAAATCTTAGAAGATTAACCAACTTTAACAGTGGGCATCACCTGTCATAATCCCTCCACATGCAGAGCATTGGTCTGCAGCAGTTGTGCCCTGGATTAGCTTCAAGCATGCAGTCCCAAACCATGGACACCATGCCCTGTAGTGCTGGCTGCCATCCTGGGTGGTTCCAGTCCCAGGGGTAAACCAGAGCTGAGGGGGGACTTCTGTTCTCTGTCTCTCCCCCAGATCAAAATCTTGGCCTTTTGTGAGAGGTTTGAATTGCAACACGGTTCCAAGCTGTTGGTGTCTCGCCCTGGACCATGTGCTGCAGGAGGCGAGAGAGCTGAGGTGGTTACTTTCCTAGGACATAGCAGATGTCCTACGTTTTGCTCAAGTTTTTGGGGTTGAATTTTGGGTTTTTTTTCTTAAACAAAGAGGAATGAATCCTTTATCATCTCTCAGTGCTGTATTTCAATGACCAGTGTTAGTGTCTGATGGCTGTTTGTCATTCTAGGGCCTCTGCTTTGGCTTCAGTGCAATAAGCTAATGGGGATGGATTAAATAAGCTTGGCTGGGCTTTTGCTGGGGTTAGTTTTATGTCTGTGTGTGTGTGTATACAGTTTCTGTTGTACCAGCAGAACGATCTGTCAGCAGAAAGGTGGACAGGTAATGCCTTCAGCTGTTCCATCTGGATACAGAAGAGGAGAAGATGCTGTTGGGAAGAAGCTGGGTAGAGCAAAGGTGTGGTAAGCAATGGGTCTGTCTTGATGTCACGAGACACATTCCAATAACCACTGTGCAGATCTCTGCAGGAGCATGGAAATGATAACAAAACATCTATATTTGTAGTATGAAGTGTTTGTAGTAATGAAAATCATTACACATTATTTTCTACACTACTTATAAGAAGAGAAAATGGTAATAATTTAGTCTTTCTTTAAAATATTTGGACACATGTAAGAAAGAAACTAGGAGACATGGAGTGGTTGCACTGGTTCCACTCACATCCAGGAGACAGTGGTGGTATGGGCCAGAAAGGACCCTGGAGGGTTTTGGATGCCTTGTAATGTCAGAGTTTTCTGCAAAAGTGAGGGTTTTCACCTTTCCTAGACTCCCTGACTGCTGCTGTAAATGGATGGAAAACTCATGTTTTGCTTTCTTTACCTTTAGTAGCAGGATAATGGCTGGCACGGCATGGACCTTCAGGGCACCAAGGGGAAAATGAGATTCAGAACCACTTTCCCTGCCTCTTAGGGGTCAGGGTCCACTCAGAATCAACTCCACTGATCCTTTTAGTTGGAAAGTAAACCTGACTGTTCATTGACCTAAGACAATGCTATTCCTATTCATAAAAGGCATTGTACACAAGTAAATTGTTATCCTATTGTTTTACACTAAAAAGCCATATTTTGGCATGTCAGTGAGCTGCCTGGAGGGAGGAAATGTATGGAAGGAGATGAAGGATGTGTCGTGCACTGAGAGTGGTGTCGGATTCTCTTCCGTCGTGTCTCCCGAATGTTCTGGCTCGGCACTGTGCTTCCATGTGGAAGAATAAGGATTAGGTTTGTCCTGCTGTGAGGTGATTCATGTGTGGGGAATGTGCATGCTCAGAAACAGCGAGATTTCAAGAGTGCATCACTGAAGAGAGGCTTGTAACAAGAATCAGCAATAAAACAACAGCTGAGCAGGGAAAAATGTATTTAATAAAAGGAATTTACAGTTGAAATCTTAAGTATGCAGGATTGTTTGTCTGACTATTTCTGCTAAAGTTTCTGCCCTTCATCCTATTTTAAAACTGTCTTTAGATACACTGTTCATTCTTGGATTTTAGATGTCATATTCACATTTATGCATGTTTATATTACACATTTTATGTGTATATCTTTTTAAATTATGCACTCTCTCAGATGTTTTTTCTAATTTGACTACATGATTTTGCTTTAATACCATGTTAACATTTACATAATACTAAAATAGGCCTGGATACTTAAAGTTAATATAACAGCAACTAGATGTCAAGCTGTTATTTCCTTTATCTAAAGTGTGAAGGATGTGAGCTAATATTTAACAAATAGAAATGTTTTCCAATTTTGATATTATTCATGCTTTCCCAGGGATGTTAACATAACCCTGTAATTGGCATGAATTCTATCCAGCAATAAGCACTGCAGGAAATGTACTTTATGTTTGTTACTTGTTTTTAAGGCACAGTAGAAATTCATAGGATATAACAAGCCATGCATTTGAGTGTGGCTGATTTTCTCTCTGTGCAATTAATTTATTCTGATGGGAAAAGTAATATCAAGCTTAACATATTTCTCAGTAGAGAGCTTTCTCTGAAAGATCTTAATTGGCATATAAGTGCATGATTTCCAAACAGCATGTTATGTTAAACAGATATTTTCAGAAAATCTGCATCTGAACTCTCCTCACCAGAAAAGGAAAAAAAAAAAAGGAAAAAAAAAAAAAAGAAAGAAAGAAACTATTCTTCTGTTTAGATTCCAGTTCTTGTCTTCATAGCGAACAACCGAGGCGTGACAACATGGTCCTGGTATACAAGCCCTGAAAAATAAGATTTATAAATCAAAAACACAATTCCGACTGGGGTTGTCTTTAGCTTGTCAGTTTGACTTCTGTCTGAGCAGAGCTCATGCCACTGGAGAACTGCTTGGAAACCCTGTGTGAAACTTGTTTATGCCACTCACTTCGGTCCCCCCTGCCAGGGAACCTCAGCATGCACTGCAGGCCCAGATGTGACTGGTGGCCTGGGCTGTTGGGCTGGTAAGAACTTGTGTGTTGTGCTGCTGGAAGAATATGGCAAAAAGGCCTCATCATCCTCATCACAGCCAGCTGCTGCATGAGAGGCAGCTGCCCAAGCCTCATGGACCCTGCTGCTGCTTTCCTGCTGGCCACTTTTTTCCCCTCCTTACCTTCCTGCCTTTCTCTTTTTTTTTTTCCCTGTCAAGCAACATCATTGCTAGAGCCAACATATGTCATAATTTAGAGATTCTGCTGCTGAAGCTCTGTGTTGCTAAACTCGTGAAGAAAGAGCCCTTTTGTTTCTTCTTTGTTTCTCTTGGGGCACAATTTGGGTCAGCAGAGAATCTGTGGGAGATGGGGCTAGAAAAGCACAGCACTTTTTGCTGAGTTCCATGCTGCTGGTTTGTTCTTTTTATTCTTCTTTCCCCATTTAATTTGACTAGAATTGAGAAACAAAGAAAGCCAAATCCAAACCATTGTTGCTCAGGCAACAAGATGTAGTGAAGAATGAAAACTGCAGCTTCATTAAAAGCAATGTAAAGGATGTGCTGTGGTTGTCTGTGGAAATTTCTGTCAATCAAACCTGAGTGCATTATGAAAACATCAATTTCCAACAGATTCACAACATAAGCAGCTCAACCTGCCATGACAAGTTTGCATTTGTTTATATTCATTGGACTTGTTGCTATTTGGAAGTTAAATAATTTTTCGCAGGCACCAAAGAGAGAAATGCCAATTATCAGTTCTGCTGGGTATATCACACAGCTACCTAAGAAATACGACAGCGTTCATAAAATCAGCCTCAAGCTAATTAGTAATGTCAAAGTTTTTCAAGTGACTGTTGATATTATTTCTGTACCTCATCCAGGGACCATCACCCTGTGTATACAGGAGATATGGCAAAGAGTCATAGCCATGAATCCAAAACTTTCTGTGTTATGAATGTATTTATGTCCTTTTATCTCCTCTGTACTCCTCTATTCCCAGTTTTTAATCCTGATTTATCTTATGGATTTAGTTAATGTCAACTTAATCTATAACTGAAGAGGAAAAAACACATGGCAAAAGTTTCTACATTAATGACTTGATATTATACATTCATGATAATGAAGTGGCACATAGAACTGTGAAGAAAGGGCTAGATTCTGCATTCCTACTGTATCTTATGATATTTGATTTTGTTTTCCTTTAGTCTTGAACTGCTGGAATTAGTTAATGAAAGGGCAATTTTGAGGGTGAAATACTTACGAATGTGGAACGATCATACGAAAGTAAAACAATCCCATAAAATCCAAAAAACCCTCACAGTATTTTATATACAAAAACCCACCACACACACTTAATAACATGTGCATTGTTAACCTTTATGGTATAGTTAGGAAATAGGAATGTAGTCGGGCAGAAATCTAATAATGTTCTTCTTTCAGGTGTTAATTTCGTTGAAGTATTCAATACACTTTCCCTTATCACTAGCAAATAATATTGCTATTTTTGTGGTAGGCTTGAGTCTAATGTTCTGACCCAAACTGGCCTCACTGTATTAGACACTACAGGCAAACAGTAAGAAACCCGTCTTACCACCTGTAATCTAAATGATAGATACAACCAAATGCTGAGAGGTGAAGAAGTGGGCAAATGGTTGTCTTTATTTTACAGAGGGGGAACCAAGTCAGCAATTAGTTCAGTGAGATACCACAGATCAAAAGGGGCCCCTGCAACAGAAAGATAATCCCAAACCAGGCTTCCAGTATCAAAGTCCAGAGCATTCAACAGGTCAGAATTCTTCTAGCAACAAGAGCTGTGGAAGCAAAAGAAGAGAAAGTACACCTAGGCATTACTTGAAGATGTTGACAGAATTGTGAGTCATTAGGTAGAAAGAGGAAATGGGAAGCTGGAGGATAGGATTATGGAAAAGCTAAAAGCAAAGCTTTTAATCTATGAACCTTCCCTTCACAGATAGCTGAGGTATGACTGCCAAAATACCATGTTTATTTTAGGTTTATTCCCAGTAGGAGACTTATAAAAATGTGTGGATCATATTTTTTTTCAGTTTTATTTCATCAGCTGTTGGAAAGTCTGTGCTGTCTCTTAGTTTCTGAAGATCAAAGTGTAGGCAGTGAAAAATAATCTGCCACTTTGGAATAATTTGCTGCAGCAGGCATTCCTGGTGTAAATCAGAGTACAAATCAGATGGTGAATCGGTGATCTCAAAAGAGGATTACTTTGGATTAGTTGTCCAGTGAAGCAGACACTTTGTACAATGCAGCAGACAGCTCCAACGTGAGCCAATTCATTGCTTGTTTTTTGGTTTGTTTTTTTTTTTAAAGGAACATTAGTTTACCAATGGATTCTCATAGACTAATTAACTGTATTTTGACAGCATTTGTGTCTAGAAGACAGATTATGTGATAATACCACTAAGCAAACTTAATGGCCTAACTTCCAGGAGAGGGAGGAGGCTTGGTAGGTAGCAGCCCAAGGTGCATTTTGGTTGACAGCAGGTGCAGGTTTAAACACTGGTTTGAAGGTTCTGTCTTGAATGTCCATTTCAGCTTAGAGCTTGATTTGTGAGACAAGGAGGAGACAATTCTGTCTGGCCATGGTTCAGTTCTACTGCTTCTCTAGTTTAAAGATGTAATGTTTTAGTAATACTTGAGTTTTAGAATCATAGAATGGCCTGGGTTGGAAGAGACCTTAAAGATTATCCAGCCTTGAGCAACTTGGCCTTGAACACTTCCAGGGATGGGGCATCCACAGCTTCTCTGGGCAACCTGTGCCAGTGCCTCACCACCTTCATAGTAAATTATATCATCCTAATCTCATCTAAACCTACTCTCTCTCAGTTTGAAGCCATTGCCCCTTGTCCTGTCACTCCAGGCACTCCAGGTAAATAATTGCTCTCCATCATTCCTGTGGGCTCCTTCAGGTACTGGAAAGCCACAATTAGGGCACCCCAGAGCCTTCTCTGTTCCTGCTTGAACAATCCCAACTCTCCCAGCCTTTCCTCCCAGCAGAGCTGCTCCATCCCTCTGATCACCTTGGCGCCGCCTCTGGCCTGGCTCCAGCAGGTCCCTGTCCTTCCTGTGCTGGGCCCCCAGAGCTGGATGCAGCCCTGCAGGTGGGGTCTGAGCAGAGCGGGGCAGAGGGGCAGAATCCCCTCTCTGCCCTGCTGCCCACGGGGCTCTGGATGCAGCCCAGCACACGGGGGGTTCCTGGGCTCCCAGCACACAGCCAGGGCATGTCCAGCCTCTCACCCACCAGCCCCCCCAAGTCCTTCTCCCAGGGCAACTGTTGAAGAAAAGCTTTAATGCCATTATACTGTTAGTATACATTGCTAAATTAATCTGCTTTTCAGTTTCACAGGACTGGTATAAGTGACAAGGTGATTAGAAACGCCACTTATCCATTTACGAACACAGTGCCCTGTTTTTTCAGGTTAATGTTTGACTCCATCATGCTGTAGCTGTGAGGTCATTATTGTACACAATCAACCATTTTGCTGCCTCCCTGTTTATCTGGGTTCTGGTCATTTATTAATAAAGATAAAGCTATTCTTGGCTGCATTTCCCATGTCACAAAGTTGTCTCATTGGCTTAAGAAGCACCATCTACCCAGAACAGTCTCTGAGGGGGGGCTGTAGAGGGATTGGAATAGAAGTGAAGGACAAGAACTTACGCAGACATCATGCACTAAAAAGAGGGAAATTGAGCATGTTCTGTGTGTGAAATGGTATCTGTTTCAGTATGCATGGAAAGCAGTCTTTGATGAAAAGCTCTAATTTCCTAGGCAGTATAAAATCCCTGTGAAGAAGAACAGAAGTAGCCAACTCTTATTGGGATGGCAGCAAAAAACACATGCTAAAGCCTGAGATCCAGGCAGCTTTACAGTAAGGCAAGCCCAGATCCAGCAGCACTGTTTTCTCCTGTGTTTAGACAGTGACGGTTCCAGACCATAGTCCCAGCTCTGCTCCCACCCCTTGGCACACTGGAGAGAAGCGTGAGCAAGCTAAAATTTCAGGAGTCAGTGGTGAACACTGACTTTGCACCATTGTTTCTGTGTTCAGAGCAAGCCTGAACAGGTTCTGGGAAGCTTGGCATCTGCTCCAGATGAAGGTCAGCACATTGCTTCTGAGTCAGTGCCAGACTGGTTGTTCTGCCTGAGGTTTCCTCCCCTGTATCATCACCTTACTCTCTCCTCTGGACTCTGCAGCAGGCTAGAAGTAAGCCAGAAGAAAATATTGCATTTGCTCTTGAATCTTCTTATAAAATGGATGAAAATGTTGTTTCCCTGGTGCCCACTGTCCTAGGTGAGACACCAGTTTCAGCAATGAACAAAATAGTATGAAAAGTGACAGGGAGACTTACACCTCTAAACTGCTGGGATGGAATGAGGTCAAGTTTGGCACAGTGCATTACATCAGCTGGAGGAGACCTTTAAAAAATGGCCCTTGTCAGCCACACCAGATACATGTTTTACCCTGCCTGTGCAAAACCACCACTGAAAGCCTCTTTGGCCACCAGTGCTGTGACAAAGGTGTTCAGGTATGTTTCTGCAAGAAGCAGTATAAATGCCTACTGTATTTTATGTATATTTGCAATACAGCTCTGTCTGCTCTCAGTCATCTGCAGCTTGCTGCTCCTGGAGCACACCAGCGATCCTCTGCCACAAAGCAAACATCAGAACCTATCTTTTAAATAAAGAAATATTTCTTCAAACACATGGAAATTCATCCTTGCAAGAACTGTTAGGGCTATGATACAGGACACAGATCTCTTGGTTGCTTTAGGGATGTTCTAAGTCCACCTGTGCTTAGAGTGCAGTTACTTAACAGGAATGGCAAACTTTAGAAGGATGACAAATAAGACTGAATGAACTTTCCTCATGTGGCAGACTGGAAATATGTATATGTGTCCATGACAGGGACAGAATCAATACCAGCTTCTTACCAAATATATTTATTTGTCTTCAAATTCTTCCAGAATATGACAAAGTGCTAGAGGCACTTTAATCTTAATGTGCAATTATTTCTAATGAAATAAAAAGTTTGCTCATGAAATCTTCCTGTCCCTGCACATCATTCCAAGTTGCCTAGCTACCAGTATAAACCTAACCCTGACCTTAAACTTAACCAAGTACCTAAGCAAACGTTTCATTTGTACCTATGAACAGTTCTACTGAAGTCACAGGTCTGAAATTCTACATGTGATTTTCTCAATCATGTGTTAGCTTACTATATAGAAAGCAAAAATCCAATCGACATACACATATTATATGTACATATTATATATATATATGTATATGTATCTCTCTGTACAAAAGACAATGATGTATATAGCAGCCTACTAGCAAACAGATGAATTTTTGAGCAATACCCAGATGTTTTAGACTCCAAGCTCTCCTGACTCCCTTAGATGGGTGTGCCAAAAGGTACAAATAGGTCATTGGAAAGGGAAGGCAATTCGCTGAAATCCATCGTTCACACAATATGGTGAATGGCAAACCTGTGCTGAATGCACACAAATGCCTAATAAGGAGACAGCCATAATACGACTGTCTGTGTGACATCTGATTTATTCCAGTGCTCAAATGTAAGTGGGCTGTAGCTGACAAATATCTCTATTATATGAATGTAAAGAAACAACATGGTCTGTGCCTTAGCTTTTGACTTGGAGACTGAAGGATTCCTTGGTATCATGCATTTTTGATCTTGTAGAAATTGGTTTGGTTTTTTTTTATTTAGGACACATTTCCCCCAAATAGGTATCTAATGACATTATGTGAAAGGACAAGAAGGCATATTGCCTTATAATTTATTGCTAGCTGCATTAACACTACCCATATTAAATGTAAATCTAGTGTTGTAAGCTGTGCTCTGAGAAATCTGTAGCAAATTACACAAGCTATGGCTATTCTGCCTCCTTTCATTCCCAGGGTATTTACTTACTTGTGTTGTTTCCACCTCGAAAGAGGCAAGTGACTTTAGAGTGATAGCTGCTCAACAGTCAATGCTATGCACAGAAATTGGATTTGAATGTAAGCCTATCTGCTGCTCCAAGCTCTCTCCTGGGGCTAAAAAGGCAGACATTATATTTTACTGTGGTAAGAAATTGTACCTGTAAGAATAAGAATAAAATCATTAAAACCTGAGGTAGATTCTGTTTCCTGAGCTCCTGGATGTGTTTGGGCTTAATGATGTGTATGAAACACTCATAAATGCCAATATATGGAAATGTTCTGACCTCTCAGCTTTAGATATAGTTTCCAGCTCGCCATCTATTCTGTCTTGTCTTATCCCAGGTGCGTTCAGCTCTGTTTAAGCAGGACAGGACAATGTCCTGCTCGCTGTTTGCTCCAGTGCTGTCACTAATCCGGGTACAGCTTGGAGTGGGTTCATCAGGAAAGGGACAGCACCGAGCTGCTCGGAGTGCTTGGAATGGGAGGGAAAGGAAACTGCAACGACTGAAATGTACCACCAGAGAGAGCTTTTGTGTTGCTGTCTTTATCAGGGACACTGCACATGGCTGTACTGCAGCGCTCAGCTCGCAATGGAAGTTTTTGTAAGTGTTGAATTATCAGGTGGAGAGTAAGAATCGAAATTTACAGCAGTGATACCATTTTAACTGCACACTTGATTCTTTGAAGTGATTAGGTAGAAGTGATGTCAGCCAGGGGAGAGCTGCTATGAGATTAATGTCTCCATTTACAAGGCCCAAGTCTGACGCTGGTGCCTCTGATATTGGCTGGTACAATCTAGAGAGTGTAGGACACTCTGGGAGTGATGGGACTGCCCTTGGAACAGAGTGGGGACTTGTGCTGCACATCTCTCCTTTGCCATGAAATCACAGATTCATAGCATTATAGAATCATATAGGTTGGAAAAGACCTCCAAGAGCATCAAATCCACCATTTAACCAATCAAGCTCAGGCACATCACACAATTGCAAAATATTTGTCAAATGTATGTGATCACCTTCATTGAGCTTTGAAATACTCTTTTTTATTGCTCTGGATTTCTTAAGTGGAGAAAAACTTGAATGCTTCCATACAACTTCACAAAAAGTTTTGTTTCACTCTTCATTTGTCGGTGTGGTAGAGCTTGAATGTATTTTATCTGGTACTGTTTGTGGCAAAATACCAGCATTGGTTCAGGAACAGAATCAGGTAGGTCAAAGCTCTGAAGCTGTTCCTAGGAAGTGTCAGGACATGTTTGCAGGTTTCCTGGATTTTTTCCTGGGCATTCAGTGTTGCAAAGAGGATACCAGGCAAAATGGATGATAACTGGGTCCAGCATCTCCACTAGCCTTGTGGTTTGAGAGGAAGCACTCCCTCTCTGCCCTCCCCACCTCCAATATCCCTTCTCCACTTTTATTGCAGAAGTATGTTTGCAGTTTTAAAGGTGAGCAATACCCCCATCATGTGAGCCTCCTGAGACCTGTGTGAAACTGGATGGAAACCTTCACTGAGGGAACGATGTCCTTTGTTCTCACAGGAAGATGATTGTTACCGTTCAGATCCTTCACTTAACTGATCCTTCCCACACTAAAACTTCAGGGACTGCTGGGGAATGGGCGTGTTCAGGCCTGCAAAGAAGCAGCTCTCTCTGCAGGTAGAATAATTGCAGCTGACTCTGTCCTCCAGAAGCTGTCTAGTCCCAGGAATGCCTGACCTAGGAATTTCTTAGTGTCTTAAATGCTCCTCATTGCAATGTCTCAGTGTACTAAATTTTTTTTTTTTTAATTTTTCTTTCTTGTGGGAAGAGATCTAACAGCATATTAAATAGCCACCAAAGCAATACATATCCTGTAAATGAGCCATACACATGACCAACCTCCACACAATCTAATTGTATATAGACATGAACACCAGGAGGCCCTGGAGAAAAAGGCCATACCACAGATCACATGGATTATTCTGGCATGTTATGTCAAGCCAACTTAATTATATATTGTCTTTAAGGTTGTGTTCCAGGCTTTAATTTTGTGTATGTGTATGTGTGTGTGTGTGCCTAAATAAATAGCAACACTGACAGCCTAAAACTTTTGCAAAGTGCTAAAAAAAAATAAGATATTCATGTTGGTTTGGGATTCATACAGACAAGGTTTCAAACTTGAGTGGTTCCAGCTAGTAATGGGTGATTATGCTCAAGAACAGAATCAGGCTATAGTTTATTTGTGTGCTCAAAAAAACCCTTGTGGTAGTAGATGTATTCCATTGTAGTTTTCAAAAAATTATTTTAATGAAAATGGACCTCTTAAATTTATTCCACTCTAATTTTCACCCCAGAGTGAGTTCTTTATTTGTGATCATTGCATTAACTGCTTCCTGAGAATCCTGTGGTATTCCAAGCCTTGACATCAATGAGGACAGACATTGCTGCATTACTTGATTGACCAGGTATGCAGTCAGAGCTGATCATATTAAAAATTCACCAGCTCCAAGTGAGGTTTTAAGTTGCTACAGTTTGAGACTGTGCTTGAAAGGAAAGGTGAAAAGTTGTCATAATTAATACAGGATTTGACCCTGTAAGACATTGTGGTCCTTTGGAAATATGTGAAACTCTCCTCTTATTTACCTTCATCATTCAGAGTTAATGATATTAAAATAAATCTTTGGGCAGGCTGGACTGATGGGCTGAGGCCAATGGTCTGAAGCTCAACAAGGCCAGGTGCTGGGTCCTGCCCTTGGGCCACAGCAATGCTAAGGGCTGGGGCAGAGTGGCTGGAAAGATTCTTGGTGAAAAAGGACCAGGGGGTGTTGGTTACAGCTGAACATGAGCCAGCTGTGCCCAGGTGGCCAAGAGGGACAGTGGCACCTGGCCTGTATCAGCAGTGGTGTGGCAGCAGGACCAGGGCAGAGATTGTCCCCTGTGCTGGGCACTGGTGAGGTCACACCTCAATCCTGTGTTCAGATTTGGGCTCCTCTCTGCAGGAAGGGCATTGGGGTGCTGGAGCATGTCCAGAGAAGGGCAACAGGGCTGGGGAAGGGTCTGGAGCACAAATCTGATTAGGAGTGGCTCAGGGAGCTCAGGGATTGTTTGATGTGGAGGAAAGGAGGCTCAGGTGGAACACTATCACTCTCTACAACTCCCTGATAGGAGGGTGTAGCCAGGTGGGGTCGGGCCCTTCTGCAGGTAACCAGTGACAGACAAGAGGAAATGGCCTTAGGCTGGACTAGGGCAATTCTAGATTGTACATTATGGAAAATTTCTTTCCTTAAAAGCACCAGAACAGACTGCCCAAGGAATTGGTAGAGTCACCACCTCTGGAGGTATTTAAGCGTTATATATACGTGGCACTGAGGGTCATGGTTTAATGGTGTGCTTGGCAGAGCTGGCTTAATGGTTGGACTTGATGATCTCAGAGGTCTTTTCCAACCTAAATGATTCTATGGTTCTGATTTCAAAACTTTAAACTGAGTGCCTGGCTGTGTCCGTGGATGCTGTACAACCGATTCCCACACGTGAAGGGAAAGGAGTGATACTGGAGCAGGGCATTGCCTGGAGCAGGGCCCTCCCTCTGCACAGCAGTGCACATTCCCAGGGCCAGCCCTGCCATGCTGCCCTGTGAAGCAGCAACAACTCAATCATTTCTCAGACTACACTGTGAATCAGCTCAGGGAACTGCTTTGGGTGAAAATAAGCCAGCAAAACACAGTGCACAGGGATCTGTGCCTGCCCACCTGCAAAAGCAGGGGAGGCTGCACAAGGAAAGGGATGGGGAGAAACTTGTGAAGGCACAAAGTCAGCGAGAGTGCCTCAGCACGAACCAGGTTATGGCTCCTTCTCTTTTCCACATAGGGTGGGCAAGGGTGTGAGCTGGCAGCACAAACCTCCACAGCCTACCTCATGCCAACCAACACACCCTCACATGGCTATCCTGCCTGACCTTCCTCCCTGCCCAGCCCTGCACGCTCCTCATGAGCCAGTGAGAGCCAGCAAAGGCTGCAGCTGGTTTTGTGCCTCATTAAGGACCAGCTCCCAGAAAGGTCTGGGAAAGGGCAGGGGTGGCTCAGTGGTTGCAGTGGAGAGACAGAGCACTCTGGTGCTGAGGGAGATGGGGCATGGGGATGCCTTTGCTTGGCTCGGCTGGCAGGGAAATCACTGCACTCACACAAGGTAGCCCACTTCAAAAGCTGCTGCACCTGGAGACTCCTGATTTGTTCAGAGAGTGGGTATCAGTGGAGTTTCAGAACTGCTGACTGAAGGTTTCTAGACTTGGACAAGAGCAGTAGAATGGCCTGTATTGTAAGGAACCATAAAGATCATCTTCTTCCAACTCCTGATGTGGACAGCAACACCTTCCGCTAGACCAGATTGCTCAGAGGTCTACCCAACCCAGTCTTGAACATTTCCAAGGATGGGACATCCACAGCTCCTCTGAGAAACCTGTGCCAGTACCTCATCACCCTCACAGTAAATACTTTTTTCCTAATATCTAAAACATACTCTCTGTCAGTTTGAATCCATCCCACTTGTCCTGTCACTCCAGGCCCCTGTAAAAAGTCCCTCTCTGACTTTCCTGTAGGCTCCCTTTAGGTGCTGGAATGCCACAATTAGATCACCCCAGAGCCTTCTCTTTTCCATGCTGATCAATCCCAATTCTCTCAGCCTTTCCTCACAGGGAAGGTGCTCCATTCCTCTAGGACTCCCTCCAACAGGTCCATGTCTTTCTTGTGCTGAGGACTCCAGAACTGGATGCAGTACTCCAGGTGGAGTTAATCCTCCCTTTGATGGAGTGTTCATTCCAGAGTTCAGGATGTCTTTTCCACTGCACTGTCATCCTCTAGTGTGCCTGATCTTTCTTGATAGATCTCAGCACTTCTTTTTTCTGCAAATGACTCCTTTGTCCTTTCCAAGTGTATCTTTTCAAAGTTTATAAAGAGAAAGCAACACAACAGAAAAGTTGCTCTTCCCTGCTTTCATAAATGTCAGTGGTAGGCTTAGAGTATATACTGCATTTTTGAAGCAGAGGGCTGCAAATATTAGCTTTCTTCCTCTTCTATCAATGCTTTAGCCCAAGGCTTCCAATTTCAGTGTATTTCTTAGCACAGGACATATGAGGTAAAAACTGTCTCCAAAGCACAGCAGTTCAAAATGGAAGTGGCACACAACCTTGTGATATAGAGCAATCAAATAATATCAAAGGACAAATAAGGGAATAAAGGCCACAACTAATTTCATGCAGCCATTGTGGAGGGAGAGGGTAGTTATCATTGTCTACAGGGGCAACACAAGCAGATAAACCTCTCCAATGCAGCAAAAAGCCACCCTGTTACAAGTGACCTGGCACCACAGTTGCTTACCAATGACTTGTCCAGCAAGATTGCTTTAAACCATAGGCAGTGGAAGCAGTTCCCAGTGGCTCTCAGGCGATTTTGAATTTACCAGAGCAAGGACTGTACTGCACAAAGCACTCATTTGTATTTTGGGTTCTACATTTTTTAATAAGTCTGAAGGTACCTGCAGTCCATTTCAGAGAACTTTTGGAAGGATTAATCCTCCTGAAAAACAGAGAAGCAGAAACTTGTAGCACTAGTGGCACTGCATTGCATGCAGCTGTACTTTTTTTCTGTAATTTTCTTCTGTTTATATGGTGTTTATATTCTGGAAGAGGATACTCAGAACATGTGGAGTATCCAACCCCTGAGATATCGAAAACCCATCTGGATAAGGTTCTGAGCAACCTGCTCTGGTACAGCTTTGGGCAGGGTTTGGATCAAGTATTCTCCCAAGGTGCATTCCTGCCTTAGCTGAGCCCTGGTACTGAGTGACTGTGAGTGTCTGCCTGCAAGAGAGCAACAGTGAGTGCAAGAGCTGCTCAGTGGCCTGCATTCAGCACATTCTACTCATCTCCAGATTATTATTTAGTCCTTGTTTCCTGGGAAAAACTCAAACCTAGCTTGGGAATAAGAGCTCTGCCAGCGCACCATGAATTCACCTTTCCCACAAGTGTAACCAAAGGATTAACATGATCTGTTTCTGGACAGAACTAATCTGGTGTCTGAATATGACGCAAGAAGGGAGTATCTTTAGTTTTTTCTTGTTTAGTTCCTTTAGTTTAGTTCAAATTTGTGAAAGGTGTCTTAAAACCGGAGATAAGGTGCTGTAGAAAATGCAGCATGTGGAGCTAAGTCTGCAAAATGAAGCGTTTTGGTTTGCCATGCCACAGTTAGCAGTGCAGCGTGGTTTGTCCCTTTGTGGTTAGTTATGATGAGACAATGGCTTGTCTCAGGTGGTCTTGGCTCAGACCATCACATATGGTTTTTCTCTATGCTTTCCTCGTCCTCCCCCTCATTCCCATAATAGATGGTTGGTTTGCCATGCCACACCAGAGATACTATTTTAGCCTTGCTCAGTGTTTGACCAGTTTTGTCTGCTCCTGCAATGAGAAATAACATGGGTACATGGGGGCCCAACAAGCTCTGTTCATCCTGACCAGCTTCCAACCTTGTTTTGGGGTAATTCCCATCTGTGGTTTCCCCTCAGACCCACTCCAGAGCTCACTACACTTGGCCAGTCAGGGGAAGGGTTTTGCCAGCATGAGCCTCCCAGGGAAGCTGGATCCTTTGCCTGGGTTCTCAGGGAGCTGGTGCTGAGGGCTCCCACTCGCACCCAGTGGGGTCAGCCGGTGGCCTGTAAGTGTTTCAGGGATGGAAGAACAATGACTTGACAGCATGGCTGGGGGCTTTACCAAAGCAAAAAGCACCTGTTGGTCCCAGCCTATCTCCAGCACCATCAGACTCTTGCAGCCTCCTCAGTTTTTCAGGGCAAGAGCCAGTCTCAGACTCACTTTCTATGAGCATGAGCCAGATTAGTTTTGAATTTATTTAACACCGTGAATTATGGTGATGTTTCTGTTGTGGGATAGCTATGAAAGGGATGGAACAGACATCCCTCATGTGCCCCTTTACCCGCCAAAAGGTGCCTTTGCCTCGCCAGACCCAGCACTGAGCTGGAAGCAGGTAGAGTTCATGGCCAGTTAAACCCCATAGCACAGCTGGTTTGAACTGAGGTCTCAGCCTGGCATGGACAGCCCTGCCAGCCCAGCTTGGAGTCACAGCCTCTTAAGTGACCATCACAGCACAGGGGATGTCTCAGAGGTGTGTAGGTCGGTCAGCTTTGGACACAGACTCACAGGAGCAGGAGAAGGCATCCCTCCAGGGAGGGTTACATGACCTTATGTGCACGTGCACAGGAGCTCATTAGAGTCACAGCTACCAGCAGTGAGAAAGGAAGCAGACGCCTTGTCTTGAGGGCTGTACACCAGCAGTGCTAAACTAGCAACTGAGGGATCATGTTGTGATCAGAGGAGTCTGAAATCTGCATTGCTGGGCAATGCTATTTTTCCTGCTTATATCAGCTGTGTAAAATGTGTAATTTTTTTTCTCAAGAGATAATATGCAGCTATAAGCAAGTTTTCAGAAAAGATTAGTCTTGCCTCAATCACACCTTTAAAAAGGCCTATGATCAGCAAATGAAACTGAAATGTTCACAAAGCCCTATAGAAAATGGCACTGTGCTGAAGAATTGATGCATTGAAGTAGAAGGTTAATATAAATAATATAAATGATGACTAAGCCGTGTGCTTTCAGCAGGGTGAAAAGCTGCATTTCACAGTTAGCTCCACAGTGTCTAGGATCTGCCTCTCTGATAACAACATGAAGAATATCAAAGCTAAATTGGCAAAGCCTTGAGCTGACCTTCACTGTGAAGTAACTTCCCCTTGATGACTTCCTTTGGCAGGGCCTGCTCAGGTCTTGTTGAAGATGACAAACCATGGGGACAAACATTTTAGCTGTGCTTGTTGCGAACAGCATAAGGAGCAAGGGTTTTAAACTAAACCAGGCTCTAGTTAATTAGACATCAGAAAGAAATCTTCTACAATGAGGGTGATGAGGCCCTGGAATAGATTGCACAATAGGTGCACCATCCCTGAAAACATTCAAGACCAGGTTGGATGGGGCCCTGAGCAACCTGTGACAGGAGGCTGGAACGGGATCAGCTTTAATGTCCCTTCCAACCCAAACTAGTCTGTGATTCTATGACACTGAATTAGGTGTCTCACTGTCACTGCTGGATCTGTTTTAAAGCTCTCTGGCCATATAGAACAATGAATATACTTGTGATTGAGATTTGTAGACATACAGGTGTTGTATTTACAAACAAATGCTAACTATTACTGTGTGCAAGTTACCTGCTTTTAGAAGAATATTTTTGTCATGTGACTTTTCCTCTATTGAACTGAAAATCCCAGCTGATGAACAACATGCAGTACAAAACCAGAGCTAGTAAAGAGATCACATTGACCATGATGTGGCACCGAACGCTAAAGTGTTGAATTTAAATATTAGGCACTTAATTTTGATCAGTGCAGTTAATTCACAGATTTGTTGTGGTTGTTGAATAGGATGGCACAGAAATATGGGAATGGATGAAAGCATCTTGCCACTAGTTTTATTTTTGTGGCAGTGAAAGACATAATTTCATTACTGAGAGCAATAACTGGTCTGCTTTTCCTGTTGGATCAATGTCTTTCTTTGACCCACACACCAAAGCTGGAAGGCTTCTCTAAGTGCTGTGTTATTTTAACACATGCAAAATACAAAAACAAGCACAAGCCAACGACCTTGGCCATTTTTCACACTGAAGGAAAACAATGGCAATTGTTCACGAGCAACAGGCCGGGCTTGTCTCTGTGGCTGAGCCCAAGGCCTTCTGGCAGCTCTGCTGTGGGTCACTGCCAGCCAGCAGAAAAACACGTCCTTGGGACAGGCTGTTCTTCACCCCCAGCTCCCTCCCTGCAAGCCCAAGGCCAGGTGGTGGGCGCTGGGAGGACAAGGCCAGCTCAGCCCTGCTCCTCTGGGAGCAGAGGCTGGAGGGAACAGTCCTATCTATGCCTGCTGGCAGGAACCCAGCTCTTGGGGTCTGCATGGGGCTGCCTCAAACCACAGAACTGTAGCGTCCTTTGGGGAGGGCTGGAAAAGATGCAGTTTCCTCCCACTCATCATCGTCCTCCACACCTCAGGGTGAACTCTCAGTGGAGTCAGCTGCAGGAGGAGCTGATGCTGACAGAGACTCACTGAAAGCCTTGGGTGGATGCTGACTGCCTCCTCCAAGGGCAGGATCCTGTTAGTTATTGCTGGGAGAAATCTCATTATCTTTTTTTAAAAAGCTAAAAAAAGGGAGAAAAGGCCATGCCTTTTCCTTCCTGTTCCTTTGCCTCTCAGTATAAAGCACCAGCACCTTTCCTTCAAAAATTAACCTCTCCTTCTCTTCTCAAGAGCTGATTATGAAGAGAAAATACAATTTTTGAGAACTGGCCAGTTTGGATGAAACTGCTGTCAGGGAAACCTTCATAAGTACACACAATAATTAAAAAATAAGTGCTCATCTGCTGCTAGGAAAAACATTTACAAGAGGATTTCAGGCTAATAAAGATGAGTTTGATCTGCCTGCTGGTTAGTGAGATAGATGAGTGCATCTTTCCCATGACTGTGTTAAGCACTTTTTAAAGGCCCTGCCTTGCCTTCCTTTCCTTACCCTTCAGGTGCTGGAAGGCCACAATTAGGCCACCCCAGAGCCTTCTCTTCTCTAGGCTGAAAAATCCCATTTCTCCCAGCCTTTCCTCCCAGCAGAGCTGCTCCATCCCTCTGATCACCTTGGTGCCTCCTCTGGCCTGGCTCCAGCAGGTCCCTGTCCTTCCTGTGCTGGGCCCCCAGAGCTGGATGCAGCCCTGCAGGTGGGGTCTGAGCAGAGCGGGGCAGAGGGGCAGAATCCCCTCCCTGCCCTGCTGCCCACGGGGCTCTGGATGCAGTTCTGGAGGGTGCTGTTGCTTGCCAAAGTCTTTGAAGTCTGTATTCTGCTGAGGGAGGAGAAATAGTGCACCTTCCAAAGTTACTTGCAGATTGGCACTGTATTATTCCTTCACCCATCTCCACACTGAAGGACCAACTATCCTTAAATTCAGTCACCAGTACAAGGGCCTTGTTAATCTTTAACTACACAAAGAACTTAAAGTAATGGCACTTCAAACAAACCTCTAGTCAGAAAGGAGCACAAGTGATTTTCAAAAGTGCACCCTACTAAACATCTATTCAGGATCTCCTTTTGAAGCCATCTGGGGAGAAAAGTCCATAATTGTTTATTTCAGTTCAAGGCTCTAAACAGAATAATATGCAGTCTATGATCTTTTCACTTTGAAGGCTGGTTGCCTTAGATTTTGAATTTTAATTACTTTACCTACTGGAAGCCGCAAAACCATTACTTCTCCTGCCCCAATCCCCTTAAACTGACTTCTTCCCACAGTATTTTTTTTTTAGCAGATTAGCAGAAATCATTGAAAAAGTGAAAATCCTGAAACTATTTTTTGACAATTTCATCTTGCTTTAGGTGGATTAAAGAAGTCCTATCATTTAAAGCTGGTATTTGACTTCATAGAATATTTATTTTTTTCTGCTTTATCAGGAAGAAAAAATATTTTAAAGAGGAACTACTGGACATGTTCTGCTGAGGCCCTTGGACCAAACTGGTGTTATTAAATAAGAAGTTAGGCTACCCTTAGCTAATAAAATCTGTCTTTAGCCATGTTTCTTCACTTATGTGATATAACAATCCATGTGATATAGCTACCATGAAAGTAACATACACTCATATATTTGCATATGTTATATATAGAGATATTTTTTATCCTTAACAGAAGTGAATGAAGGTTGCTATCTGCTTGAGTGACCGCAGAACCAACACAATGGCTTGAAAGTATTCAGAATACACAAAAAAGCACAATAAATTTTCAAATAGGAGGCATGAAAATTTCTTACCCAAGTTCTCGTTATAGATCGATGTGAATGTATCTCATCAACGTTGTGAGTATGGCCACAGAGATGCCCCATGTGACTGCAAAGGTCACCTTCTGTCCCACAGCCCATTTCTGCTTCATCTCAGCATTGCACACTTGAAATAAGGATAAAACAATGATGAAGATCCTAAAGTTGTTGCAATAGAAGTTTGCCAATGAGCTGCTCCAGAACCATTCACTTCTTTGTTGTTGTGAGTAAAAGTAAATGCTACAATGAGGTTTAATTAATGCTAGACTAATGCCAAGACTACATCTTGAAGAACTGAAAAAGGCACTGTTTGATTCCTGAGTTACTGAGGTAGATGGAGTGGACAGGACAGAACTGCACAAACCTTCCCTTGTTAGCCATTAGGTGATTAGTAATAATCGTGCACATTTTTCATCAGTGCTGTCATATCTTCTGAAAAATAACATATTTTGAACATTTTCTTAGTACACAGATAGGGACTTTTCCAGCCAGTTCTGGGCTTGACATCCAATTTCTCGCCAATTTTCTGCCTTTTCGTGTCCATGCTTTACTCTTGAATCCTTGAATCAATTGCTCTGTCAACAACCCTCCTTCAGCCTGCAATTTTTCCTCTCTATGTCACTGTGCTTTCTCACGTGGCATAACCTTTTCTGACACCTGAGCTGGGGCTAAACATCTGTGCCTGGCACCAAGGAAGGTGAGGGAGGAAATGGGGGATTACCAAGGGTGTTGGAAGCAATGAGAGTAAATTCTCAGGTGTTACCAGTACTCAGAAGTGAGTCTTGATTTTGCTCTTGTTCATGCCAGCAGAAGAACAATTGCATTTTGGCTTCACCAGGCTGTGTCACCAGGGTTTTGTGTCACCAGGCTTTTCATGGTGACACAGGACTGCAGACAACAGCAAACAGAGAAAAATGCTCCTGCAGGCAAGGCCCGAGAAGTGTTTGATGTGGCTACCTTAGGAAAGGCCTTTGGAAAAGAATTAACTACAGAACTACAACCAGCAAATTAATTTGTTCTCAGTAATTGAGAAAAACAGTCCTTTAAATAAACATTTAAGCAGATGGTAGATAAACAAGTGATTGAAAGACATTCCTGCACACTTAAGGACTTTACGGCAATGAGAACCCTATGGGATACAAATTAAATGGAGGTGAAAAACCCAGTAAAGTTCTGTCTTTCATTTCACCACAGGATCTGCCATTGACTTGTGATACTACTATACTACCAAACAATAATAATTTAGAAGCAACTTTGTTTTTTTCCACTCTATTGCAGAATTTAATCTACTTTGGGAGCTATGGCCACTGGCATTCCTACTTCCCTTTATTCCAACAGGCTGTCTTAACATACCATCCTCATGAAATCATTTTTTTAGAACTTGAAGCCAAGTGATTCTAAGACATTTAATATTGCAAAACAAAAGTGAACAGAGGGCTGTTTCACACAACACAATAAAAAAGGACTTTTTAAAAAACAGGCTTCCTTGCAGACTTTATGAATTTAAACCCTGGCTTTCTTTAGCCAGAAGCATCGTGATTTTGAGATGTTTTAGAACCACAGCTATTATGTGGAAGTTTTCTTAACATAAAGCCCAACCAACTTTAATAAACTCAATACTATTTCTACAGATACGGCTTCCCTGTTGTAGTTGCAGTTAAACATCATCAATTTTATATGCAGTAAAAAGCAGAAACGTTTTTTTCTTTCTTAGAACCAAAAATCCCGGGGGGGGATATAAAATAACCAGTCTGCTAAACTGATAAAAAAGAAAGTAGCAGATTGTTTTATTACTTTTACCTCAAAATTGACTCCAATATTTAAATATGTATATCTAGGTCTCGTAGCTGCAAACCAAATGTAAATGTCCCTGCAATCCATTAAATGTCTGCATTAATGGAATTAGCATTTCCCATTTTGACAGAAACAGTTGCATTACCTAGACAGTGTTATCACAGAATCCTAGAATCTTCCTATTATCATAGAAAGGTTTGGGTTGGAAGGGACCTCAGAGTTCATCCTGTTCCAACCCCCTACCATGAGCAGGAACAATTTCTACCACTCCAGGATGCTCCAAGCCCTATCCAGCCTGGCCTTGAACACTCAGGGATGGGACAACCTCTGCCAGTGCCTCACCACACTCAAAGTAATGAATTTTTCCCAAAAACCTACTCTCTTATGTAGCAGAAATATAAAATCCCAACAAAACAAACAAAAAAATCAAATCTGTTCCAAGGGTTTGATTAATTAAGAAGCAGCAATAAACCCCAAGTTCCCTCCCCGCTTTCTGGACATGGCTTGCTGGCACGGAAATCTGCACAGGCATTATCCATGTTGCTAGCAGAATACACCTGCCCAACATGAGTTCCCAAATTGGGAACCAGGGAGAGAAATATTTTTCTAATGCAGTTACAAAATTGCTCCTAAAAATGAAGATTCTGTATGAAAATAATAGATTAAGATCTTAAATGGATCTAACTGTGGTGTGCTCTATCACACAGATTTCATTTTGATCAAGATGCCTCCTTGTGAATTTAATTATTACCCAGCCCCAGATGCAGCTGTGTTCTCATTGCTGGGGTCTCCAGGCACTGCAATACAAATAAAGTCACAAAAAGGTTCTGAAATTCCATTTCAGTGAATGTTTTATTTGTAATATATTCCTTTTTTAAAAGAATTAAGTCTCTACCCTTTATCACTAGCAATTGCAAAGAAACCCAAAACAGGTAACCCCCAAACTGTAGCAATTCTAGCTGTTTTCAGAGAGTATTAATTAATATCCTCCTGTTAAGTGCCAGTTTCTGGCCAGTTCTTGCTACTAATTTAAGAAGCATAGCTTGTAATGCAAATGAAAATTGGTAAACTTTAACTATTAGACTCAGATTGGATTTTATTTGAACATTAGAATCATAGAGTCACATAATGGCCTCAGCTAGAAGGGACCTTAAAGATCATCCAGTTCCAATCCCCTGCCATGGGAAGAGACACCTCCCACTAGACCAGGTCACTCAGAGCCCCATCCAGCCTGGCCTTGAACACTTCCAGGGATGAGGCAGCCACAGCTCCTCTGGGCAACCTGTGACAGCGCCTCACCACTTTCACAAGGAAGAATTTCCTCCTAATACTTGATCTAAACTTACTCTGTCAATATGAAGCCATTCACCCTTGACCTGTCACTCCAGGCCCCTCTCCATCTTTCCTGGGGGTCCCATCAGGTGCTGGAAGGCTGCAACTAGGTCACGCCAGAGCCTTCTTTTTTTCATGCTGATCAACCACAATTCTCTCAGCCTTTCCTCACAGGAAAGGTGCTCTGATCACCCTGTTCTCCTCTCTCCAACAGGTCGATTTGATAGGTGTTCATAGCCTCAAATACCTCTTCTGCAAATACAAGTCTTCTGCCCTTGGCCTTTTTAAAGACTGTTCACTACTTACTCTCAAAATAGATTCATCTCTGAACTGAATACCCTAAGATTCAATGTTTCATATACAGAAGCAACCCAAATTTAATGCAAGA
The DNA here is from genome assembly GCA_013397245.1 of Thryothorus ludovicianus. NCBI lineage: Eukaryota > Metazoa > Chordata > Aves > Passeriformes > Certhiidae > Thryothorus > Thryothorus ludovicianus. Next base: position 32,870 of record VZTB01017133.1, on the reverse strand, counting down.
TGTAGATAAAGAGCTCACATTTAACTCAATATTTACACCACAGCATAAATATTTCACAGTGACCAGTGGAAGTCAGGAAAGTAATGAGGAAAGAAATCCTCCATGTATGTGATGATTTGCACATTTTCTTATAGCTATGACTGTCCTCTTGAAATAGTCTGAGCTACAGAGATGTGCGACAGCAAATGCAGTTCAGAGCTGACAGACATTGGGGTACATGTTGACCCCCTCTGGAACTTGGGCCTGAGTAAAAAAGCTATGTAGTTAATTTTTCAGTATGTGTGCCAGGTGTATGCTTTCCTGTCCCCCAAGTCGCAATCTGAGGCAAAGGACAAACCAAAATTGCTTCTCCATGGCTTACGTGTCCCCAAAGTCAGCATTCCTAATTTTAATTCCTCTTAAAAAACAAACAAAAAAAAAACCCTCAACCTTGCCTGGATCAATAACTTATCTAATGTAACAAAAACAAAATGCTTCAAATCACAGTAAGGACTTCAAAGTGTCTGCATTTAATTCCCACAAAAACAAACAGAAGTAGAATTTAATTCTCCTCACTATCCAGTTGAACTGAAATTGACCCTCATAAGTCTGCTCAGACACCCGGGGAATGCTAAATTCAGCCCCCCTCAGGCTGCAAGAGCACCACTTCCACAGGGAAGAGTAACAGCATCCCACAGTGGGTCAGGTTGGAACCTGACAAGGNCTGCCTGTGGCCTCTTGTCCCATGGCTGGGCACCACTGAGCAGAGCCTGGTCCGTGCTCTGACCCCTCCCTGCAGGCACTGACAGACACTGATGAGGTTCCCTCTCAGTTGTCTCTTCTCGAGGCTGATCAGCCCCAGCCCCCTCAGCCTTTCCTCATGGGAGAGATGCTCCATCCCTCCATCATCTTTGTTGCCCTCTGCTGGAGCTGCTCCAGGAGCTCCATGTCCCTCCTGTGCTGAGGAGCTCAGGACAGGACACAGCACTCCAGATGTGCCTCGCCAGGCTGAGCAGAGGGGTGGGATCACTCCCTGACCTGCTGGCAATGCCCTTCCTAATGCACCCCAGGGCACCATTTACCTTCTTGGCCACGAGGGCACTGCTAGTTCAGGGACAGTCTGTTCTCCATCAGGACTTCAGGTCCTTCTCACAGATACTTCTCTCACCTGACCCTTACCTTGGTACAGAATCAGCAAGGTTTACCAACAGACTTGCACACGGAGATTAATCCATGTTCTGACAACTAGAATCAGGGATTTTCTAGTGCCCACTTACTCATAGGCCCACTTGCATACACAAGCAATGATGCTACTGACTTTTTCCCTTCCTGAACCACAAAATACTCAGACAAGCTCAAGTCCCTACTCATGCTTTTGTGGAAGTGCTTTGGAACAGCTGGAGCATATGGAAGAAAACAATTTAAAAAAGCCCCACAAATAAAATGAACCTGTCCTATGACACTCGGTTTTCACTACATATAGGCCAAGCAATAAACCTACTCTGAACTTCAGCTTATTTCTCAGCTTGAGATTAAAATCAAACCTCAACCTGTCTTCATGCTAGTCATGCCTTCAGCTCAGCTATACAAGTCACTCCATTCTCACTTAAAGAGCTAAAAGCACAAAGACTTTTAACCTTTTTGTGTGTGTGTGTGTGTATCTCCCACTCATCCCATCCTCTCCCAGATTTTTTCAGTGTAACTCAGCAACTTTCAGCTACTCAAATGCAGCCCTGCAGTATTTTTGGCATAGACGAAGATTTCTTGTCATGGTAGACTGATATAAGTTTAAAAAATGCAAAGGCTGTTCTGATTTATAATGTACCATTCATTACTACTTGCATTTCAGAATTAAAACACTTTATCAGTCTGATCCAACTTTATAAAGAAGTCATAAGGCAGTGTAGTATTACAAATTTATTGAGAGTCATCAAAGTAATGTTTCAGCATTGAAAATTTCACATATATAAAACAACCTCAACTTCTATGCATTAAAACCAAAGTATGGATTCTTTTTTTAATTTAAAGCAAGTGTTGTGCTTTTTTTAAACATCTCATGAACCAAATACTTCAGTTATAAAGCTGATAAAAATAAGTGATACACCACTAGAGTTTTTTCTTCAACATGTGAAATTCATCTCTTTGGGAAATAATACTTTTTTAAAAACTGTATCATGAAAGATACAGACCTGAAAAAGGATAAACAATAATACACAAGGCATAAACATTACACTGAGTAATTCAGACATTTTATAAAGAGATCTCGAAAAGTACCTAAAATAGTGATATTTATTTAGTATAAAATTTCAATAATAAAATATTGCTCATAATAAATAAGAAAACACGAGTTTCATTAATACTGTTCTCCCCTTAAAGCTCTCTTGGATGTAACAGGATCAGACCTAATCAAAGTCAAATTTTTATTTTGCCCTCTGCATGAAGGAGGCAGGTTTACAGGCTTCAGGTCATTCTTTGCTAGAAACAACTTTATTATAAACAAAACACAGAATTCATGTCAAGGCTCATGCGTAGTTATGGGAAGAAATAATAATCCTCAAATGTGAATAAACCGTGTTACAGTAAATTTTAGTACCCAAAATATTTGCCCTTTTGGTTAAACCCTAAGTGGAATAAGACTTCCCGCAGATTATGAATACAAAGAGAAAGCTGCTCAAGTTTTCTCAAGAGCTTCTAATGGGTTCAGCTGTACTTAATGGTTATCAACGCTGTTAGGGACAGTTTGCTCTAGGGTCATGGAGGCTGTCTCCCTTTATATGGGGACGTTGGATTTCGTCCCTGCTCTTCCCATCTGCAGACAGGGCAGTTTGGAGCAGTTCTTCAGCAGCTGCTCGATGGCGATGTGGCGCACATTGAGCTCGGAGGCCAGGGAGTCCTTCTCCTGGACCTGCTGTGTCAGCTCCTCAAACACATCTGCAACAACAGCACTGGGTCAATGCATGGACATTTAAGAGGGATCATGCACAGGAACTCTGCTTTTCCTGTTTCCAGCACAGCTTTGTATGCATTGCAAACTGAACAGCATCACTTTGTTACAGACAACCTGAGCCAAGGTGGATCATTTAGAACTCAAAACAAAGCTGGCTCTAGCCTGTATCAGCAGTGGTGTGGCAGCAGGACCAGGGCAGAGATTGTCCCCTGTGCTGGGCACTGGTGAGGTCACACCTCAATCCTGTGCTCAGTTTTGGGCCCCTCACTCCAAGGACATTGAGGTGCTGGAGCATGTCCAGGGAAGGGCAACAGAGCAGGGGAAGGGTCTGGAGCACAAATCTGATGAGAAGCAGCTGAGGGGGCTCAGCCTAGAGAAAAGGAAGCTCAGGGGGACCTTATCTTTCTCTACAATTGCCTGATAGGAGGGTGAAGCCAGGTGGGATCGGGCCCTTCTCTCAGGTAACAAGTGACAGGATAAAAGGAAACAACCTTAGGTTGCACCAGGTGAAGTTAGATTGGGTATGAGGAAGCATTTCTTCATGGAAAGTGTTGTCATGCACTGAAACAGGCTGCCCAGGAAAGTGGTAGAATCATCCCCCCTGGAGGGATTTAACAGACATGGAGATGTGGCATTTAGGAACCACTGGGCTTTGCAGGGGACTTAGCAGGGCTGGGTTAATGGCTGCACTCCATGTTCTTAAGGGTCATTTTCAACCTTAACAATTCTACGGTTCTAGTCAAATTCTTAAAGAGAATACTGTGCCAATTTGCAGCAGAATACATAATGAAAGCACCTAGAAATCTCTCTATATCACACATTTCCATGCAAAACAAGAGAGTTCAGTTAAAAACTTTACTGACAGAAAGGCAATAAAAATTTCTTTTTTAAAACCAGACCTTTTCCTATGACAAAGCACCACAAACCCAAAACAAAAGAGTATTGAAAAATTCTCACCCTGGATTTGCTTGAGCAGTTTTTCATTAAGTTGTTTTAACTCTCCTAGAGTCATGGTAGTCACTGAAAAAATAAAATTTGTTATTACTACTACCAAAGTCAAACAAGCATCCCTAAGCAGACTCCTATTTTCTCAAGATTTCTCCTATTTGCATCCTAATAATCAACAGATGCAGTAAGTCTGAGACAACAGTATTTATCAGTCATTTGAGGAAAGTTTGAAAATTCTCCTTTTAATGTTGACACAGTCAAGGATTTACTCCATTGGAAAGCCCTCTCTTCAGTGTCAAAAAGGTAGAAAATGAAGCCCTGAAAACAGTGGCATCCAGAATCAGAACTGCTTGGCACATTTACATGATTTCCCCAGTGTAACCCAGGAAAGCAAATCTGTTTAATTGTGAGCAATTAAAAGGGGACAATTCTGAGGTTAAGTCCTGCTATGTTTCCCAGCCTGCAAGAAGCAGCATCCTGACAGAATTTTCAGCATGTGGCTCCCTGTTTTGGTTAGCAAAGTTTGTGCTTTATGCATACAGGAATAACATACAGTTTCCAGTGAGTATCTCAGTGACAAATGATGAAGGACAATCCTGGCTTGATAAGAAGACCAGCATATAAAAATAGGTTTCCTTCTGTGCTCCTGGTGAGAACTACAAGATGCTCTGTATCATTCAAAATCCCTTCTGTATGTCAGGTTTTGTGCATCAATCATCCTCCCAGAAAACACACATTAAGCCTCAGAGGAGGGAACTGTGAAAATATTCTTCATTGTTCTTGATTAACAGCAGGGAAGCACTGGCCTGCTTCCTAGGATTCAGGAATAACATCAGTGGACACACGTGGTGCCATGCCTGCTGCTGAGATGCCCCTGTCACCACGGTGAAAAGTGACAATCTGAACACCACAGGGGGTACCGGGCACTGGTACTAGCTTTAAGACCTTGCAATTCTAAAATACTGGTTTTAAACTTCAGCAAAGCTGTTACTGCTGCAACTTAGCAAAGCTCTCATGGCATACTTGAGAGAAAAAACAATGCTACAGCTTTTTTCCAGAGATTTCTCTGTGCAAAAGGTTTCTACATGGCAAATTTTAAGTCCAGAGTTGTGAAAAAGATAGGTTTTAGCTATCCACTGGATTATTTGATTATCCTAAGCCTTCCCTTTCAAACTTTCTCACAGCTGGCACTTGTGGGATGTTAAACTGCTGACAGTACTGCCAAACCAAAGAAGCTGGCAATAGCTAAGACTTGGTACTTGAGACATAATCCCAGTTAAGAATAAAATAGATTAATTTTTCTCCTCCACCAGCCAGGTAAAATGGTGCTCCTTCCTACCTTCAGCTATCAATAAACCTGAAAAGTCCCTTCTCACACCTTACCACCCTTTAAGCACCTTGAAAACCCTGACCAAATTTAATATAGTAATTAATAGCTAAAAATGTCAAGAATTTTCCCCCCTTTTATACCCAGTGGTAGGATATTAATTCCTCATTCTTCAGTACTCTCATTAACATTTTGTCATCTGGTAGACAGGCTGGTTCACACGTGAGTGTTTTGGGACAGAACTGTTTCATAGCACATTATTCTGATACAGAAGGGGAAGGGAGAAGGAATGGAGCACTGAAGTTAAATAGTAAAAGATTATTCTATCCATAGGGGAGGTGAATTCTGAAGAAATACTGGACAAGCTATTTATAGTTCTATTAATACTTTTTTCAGTAGACAGCTATGCTGTTAGGAGTGGAAGTATTGCAGTAAGAAGGTGCCTAATTCTGGCAGTCTAAGTTTTCATCTAACATCCAAATGTATATAATCATAGAGCCTCCAAAAATGAATGTCTTTTAAAGGTAAATACTGCAAAATACAAGCAAAAATGCCTCAAAGCTGCATTATGTAGTCATAACAGAAGAAAAAACCTGTTAGTGTGCTCAATGCAGATTTATGTTCTCATCCCAAAATCAAAGATGGAGATAAATTCCAAGTCACTAACTTCAGTTAGACAACCCCATAAACCAGGTCAAGCTTCCATAATTCCTCTGTTATATGCTGTCCTGTTTTATGTAATCCAAATTTATGACTCCAGTGGACAGGTGGTCACACAGCCCAGTGTATCTGTTTTGATTTATGGCTTTAAGGCTACTAATTCACTACAAATGCAACATGACACATCATGCAGCAGCTAAGTAAAATCCTTTCATAAAGAATGAGAAATGACTCAGCTTTGCAAGGACAGAGTTGTCAGTTTGTTAAAAAAAAAAATTGGAGGTTAAAGAAGCCAATTCCAACTTTTTGCAGTACCTTTTTCTCTGACTTTTCTGACATTCTGATTCCATTATTACCTTATTTTTCATCACCTGTTTTTTCCTGGAATATTTTATCAGCACTTTTGTTTTCTTTCTCAGGTCTTTTAAGTTCAGAAACCCTCTCCAATTACTTTCCTCATCTACAAAAGTAAGAGTGGACATACACCAATTCAGGACCAAGTACTGCCTAAAAAACAGGATGGCTACAGCACGTATCTCTAGGAATCTATTCCCAACACATTGCAGCCTGATTCCAGAAACACTAGAATATCCTAGATTTTTCTAAAGATTTCTTCTAGTGATCTTCTTAAACAACAGGAAAACTAATTTTCTGTTATTTTCACTATCAACGCAGTCATCAAAAAATAGCTCAGTTTTCTGCTACAGCCTTTAAGAGTGGTGGCAGGAGGGCCTTCCCATTTTCTTATGCTCAACAAACATGGAAAAAACAAACCCAGTGAAATGCACAAGGAAAGCCTGCTACTTCTATTTCACAAGTTTGCTCTGCTACATGACCTCTAATTTCCCCTCTTGATTAGGGCAGGTCTCTGTGAAATGCAACTCAGGGCACTGTGCAAATTTAATAAGAGAGAGATTTTCAGGAGCTGAGTAACCTCCACCTCCATAGGCAGGGCTGTGTGATTCCCAGGAATGACATACTGAAATGACTTTTTTTTTTTTTTTGTGTAAATTAGACATGTCCTGTATCACACTGGGCTACAGCTAAGAGTAATAAAACCCAAACCAAAAGCAAAGCGCCCTATTTGTTCAGCCAGGTAGTTCTTTTCCCCCCCAGATTTTTTCATGCTAGACTTCAGGACAAGAACTAAAGCCCTGCAGAGACAAGAAGTGGTTAACAGGTTCCTGAAAGAATGCCCTTGCTTGCTGGGCTGTGTGTCAATGGATGCATACTCACGTTCCTCCCTGCTGTGCTGAGGATGTCTCCTGTGAACACTGGCAAGGGAACCACCTTCAGCTTTTTCAGCCTTCTGCACTTGGCTGCGGCTGGGCCACAAAACGCTGCTGCAGCAGAAGGTAGCACCCAGTCTGAAATCAGTGGATTCTCTTGGTTCCAGCAGAGTCTGTGAGCAGCTTGAGATGCCTCCAGATTTCCCATCTATCCATTTTGCAGAGTATCTAGGTACTGGGGAGTCAAACTGTGGGAGTAATTTTCTATCAGTCTGATGTCTGAAGCTAAAGAGCTGGTGTTGGGATGGCTTTGAGCTTTCAGAATCAGAGTCTAAATCCTTGTTTTGTGCGTATTGTATGATCCAGTTAATTTTTTTGCTCAAGATATTTTTTACTTCTGCATAAGGACTTTTAGACAGCTTTGATCGTGGACAGTCTTGATTTGCTATTAAGTGGAATTTTTCAAAGCAGTCTCTGTGCCCCCTTAAAGATCTTGTATGTAGAAGATCTGACTTTGGTACTCCTGTAAAGACAGAAAGAAGTTCACTTACTGCTAATTTTTAAAATCTTTAAAGCAACCGAGAAAACAAAAACTTTAGTGATGGTTTCCTACTAATAGTCTTATCACTGAAGCAAACAAGGGTACCTCAGAGTCCAGAATTTGTGAAGTTTCCCTCAGGCTTGAGTCCTTGTCATGCAAAGTGTTTTGCACACCATAATCTCTAGAGCAGGACTTCAGCATGTGCCTCTTGCACAGTGACAGAGCAAACTGACAACTCCACACATGCTGCATCACCCCTACACACAAGTGTATAAGCTGCAGAAGTAAAATAAACCCAACTGTGTATCAGCAAGTTCTACAGAACAATCCTGAAGAGCATTTTGACAGCACTCATACAAGCTCCCAGCTTCTATGCATAATGTTATGAGCCATCTGCTCAAATACTGCAGAGTGCAGGCTTGTCTCATTCAAGTGGTCAAACATAATTCAAATTTCAGTCACTGTTTATTACTTTGCACTGGTACAAGCCTGCAGCCTAGCTGGGGAAGCAAGCCCTAATAATGTCAACATTTGCCAACATTAAGCTGTTCTGAAATTCATTTGAGGTGTGCTGGTTTTGGCTGGGATAGAGTTAATTTTTATCACAGTGTAATACAGGGCTGTGTTTTGGATTTGCTGCAGTGTTTTCATTATTTTCATTAACACTGAGCAGGGCTTACTCACAGTCAAGGCCCCTTCTGCCTCTCTCACCACCCCAACAGCGAGTGGGTTGGGGTCATGCAAGGATCTGGGAGGGGACACAGCTGGAACAGCTGATCCCAACTGACCCAGGGGATATTCCACACCACAGGGCCTCATGCTCAGTGCATAAAGCTGGGGAAGAAGGTGGAAGGGAGGAATGTTTGGAGTGATGGCATTTGTCATTCCAAGTCACTGTTATGCTTGACACGGCCCTGCTCTCCTGAGGATGGCTGAACACCTGCCCAATCATGGGAAGCAGTGAATGAATGAATTCCTTATTTTGGTTTGCTTGTATGGGCAGCTTTCGCTCTCCCTTGAAACTGTCTTTGTCTCAACCCAGGAGCTGAAATTCTCCCCCCATCCCACTGGGGTTAAACCATGACATCACACAAGATGGATGTTTATTCTCCTCTTTGCTCATCCTCCCTCAAAGACTGTTCAAGCAGCTACAGCAGGTGACTTACACCTCCAAGTAACTGCTAGTGATTGACAGGTTAAAAAGGAATACAATCTGTGAAGATCTGCAGTTGGTGAGTGAACACAGATGGTATGAGAAATGACTATTCCAGAAAGTTAATAGTGCCCCAGTACAAGATTACTTTCTGCAACTTCAGTGGATATTTATTTTTCTTCAGATTCACCTACACAGTAGATTCAGAATCCAAGTCCAGAATAATGAATAGTTTGTCACTTATCTCAGTACCCCACATACTGGGAAGGCTCCCCAATACAATGAAAACCAATTCTGTCTAACAAGCTTGTCACTGCAAGTAACAACAAAATACCTGTGAACCAGGGGTAGAAAGTGCTTAATGAGGAAGAATTTAAATCAACAAACTAGTAACTAGATCTCTGCTTCTAGGCAACATGAACCAACCCCCAGCCATCCTATCTTTTAGCCATTAAAAGTGCCTAAAATAAAAGAAAACCCATGAAATGCAACAGGTAACAAAATCTGATAACAGAGACATTTACAGACCATGAGAAGAAAACTGCATGTTAGAACAAGTCTCAGCTCTATCTGATCTACTCTCTTGTGGTAAAGTGCAATCTCCCCACCCCAAATGCTTTACAAATGATACAATTTTTTTTTTAAGTTACTGAATGCCACAAAATCCCACACTACTCTCGAAACTAATATGAAAAGGTAAAATTTTTAACATGAAACTGGCAAAACAAATCCAAGTACTTCATTTTGATTCTCTCGCTGGTAACTGCTGTTTGAAGTTGGGGAGTTCAAACATCAAGAGTAGCCATTATAAATTGTTGATTTTCCACTCTTTGGGCAGCACTGGAACTGAAGTGCATTATTTTCTGGCTGAGTTTCCAAGAGTGCACACAATTTATGGGGCAAAATGTCTTAAAAACTGGAAAATAAAAGAAAACAGCAGTGGAATTTATTTCCCCCAGCGCAGCATGGGAAAAAAGGTAAAATCATGAAAACAGATGTTCCTTCTGTTTAAAAGGTAACTACTAGAACAAACACAACTCACATACTCACCAGAGGCATCTTTTAAGAATGAAGTTCTAAAGTAAAGTGTACTCTGTGCCCCTTTTCAGTAGGCAGTCAAGATGCTCACTCTTTTCAACCTCTTTCAGCAAACAGATATTCACCATCATTTCTTAAGCTCTGCATAATCTGCTGCCTATTTGCAATGCTATGTTACCTCCCTATCTTTACTTAAAGAGACTTAAAAAACTCCAACAAACATTTCTATTGAAAACAAGAAAGACAAGTCATTTGTTTTCGTGACTTATCAGCATCATTTAAATAGAGCAAGCCTCCTTAACTCAAGTAGCATGATGGAAACCTTAAATCTTCAAGCCATCAAGGGAAAGTAAACACTGCCAACTGAAATTGTACGGCAAATATATTCACAATATTACAAACCCTAGAAAACCAAAGTGATTTGTTCAATGTTATTTGCTTTACCCAAGTGATTCTTCAACATTCTACTTTGCTGATGTTCATAGTGCTTTCATTTACTTACAGAAAACAATCAATGGGCTGAAGAACACGTTTTGCACAATTTTCCACACAATAATGCTCAGGAACCCACTTAACCACCCGCACAACAAATGACAGATTAATGATGGTATCACTTAAAAAAAGGAATTCCTTTGAGGCTGCTTCATTATTTCAATGAGAATAAATGTTACGTCCAGTAGGAGAGGAGCATGAGACCACACAAAATAGCCAACACACAAATTGTTACACAAAAAAAGAGTAAGGGCAGCATGACTTCTTGAAGCCCCAACTGAATTATGTGCAAGTCTTAAGGTTATTCAAGTCTTTCCCTCTGGTGAATTTATCTTTTGCGAGTTCTGAATATTGCTAACTTCCCCATTCCAGAGGCACACTGCTCAAAGAGATCTGTTTCATCTGAACTCAGTAATAGAGTGCCTGAAATGAACAATTATTACAGAAAAAAAAAATTACATTACTTCAAGAGTTTAAGTTTTGCTATTTATATGCCACACATTGGCCACAATGTCCCTGTTTCTGAGCACAGGGCAGATTATATATTATACACTTCCAGTTTACAAGATCATAATTTACATCCTACCCTTTCTCTTACTCCACTGAAAAACCCAAAAAGGGGGTCTTATCTAAAGAATCTTGAATAAAGTAAGGAACTGAAAATGTGCAAAACCAAACCACTTTTGTAGAGAGCTATTAACAGACCTGCTTCAACTTTCACATAACTGGCTTGGATTTTTACTGTAACAATCACACACCAAACTAAAACAACCATCAATCTCTCCTTTGTCCTAAGGTGACAATTAGTCCTTTCCCATGCAGAGAACACCAGGATAACCTTCTGGAAGAGCTGAGCAGGGGCAGCAGCTGCTGTGCCAGCACAAACTAGCAATCACATACCAGAATTACAGCAAGTATGGGTACAGTTATTTGGAACAAATCCTTCTGTTGTGGGCAATACCATCAGCTTTATGAGGCAGAGAAGATGTCCATTTCTTTTCAGGAAGACTTCATACTCCACTCAGATTGCTTCATGTTTTCCCTTTCATCACAACTGCAGAAAAAGCTACAATCTGATGAGCTGGCTTGGAGCAAGTGATATATAAAGATGATGCAGTTTTATTGCTTTATTAACACTACACGAGCAGATGAATAAAGCATAGCAAGATTTCTATCCAAAACAAGAAGCAATACTGTAATTTTGATAAAAAGCTACTGTGAGTTCTGGGGACTTTCCCGGTTTCAGTTCCATCTCCACATTTCTGTTTGCCAGTATCAATTTCAATTTTACTTTTTTTCTGGTTCTTCAAGTCTGCAATTATAAAACCATTGACTTCTCCCTCACATTTGCCTCTTGTCTTACTTTCCAAGAACAGGACCATAGATTATGTCCAAGTATGACCTACACTTCAACATATTTTTTCAGAGAAGGAAAGAAAAATATTAAAAGGCAACAAAAAATCCACAAACACACAGAGTAGAAAAGTTCAATCTGCAGGGAAAAAAGAAAAAAATACCCCACAAAATTCACTAATATCTAGAAGGCCACATCTAACAAACTTCAGCACAGCTATTAGGAAACAAACTCATGCCAGAGATAATTCCTCAAGTGCATATGATCCAGAGGCTGATGCCAAACATCCAGACAAATCATAGAACAATATAAGTGTTCACAGTCCATTATTTGTTTCTGATTCTAGTAACTCACGTGTCCCTGATGAAATATGAATCTATCACTTTAGTATATTGATTTGAAGCACAGGACTTCCTACATAAGTGTCTAAGTGAAAAAAAACCCTCAAGCCAAACCCTATTTCAATTTGCAAGCTATGCAAGGCAGGCAGTCCACATGACTCCTAATCCACTCCTACAAAGTAATTTTGTAAACACATGACTAGTGATCAGGCAGTTTAATACACACGTTTGCAATTTCTATTTATTCATAACTGTAAAGTAGATGAGAGCATGGAGCATATTTATCAAGCGAGCGGTCACATCTCAACAAATTCTACTCCATTTTAAGATGTTTGTACTTGAAAATAAATGAGTTTCCATCATATTAGAGTTTTTTACTTTCTAGTTTTTTAGGGTAAGAAACCTATAAAAACTTTATTTCTGCCTTTGCAACTGATTCACTGAGAACTATGCATAACTCTTCTTCATTATAAAGACACAGAACTAAATTGAAATGTTTGCTCATGTTTATATAAAGTTGGCTAGAATAGTTGTTTTATTTGGAGATTATAATAGTAATCAACAAGTGCAATTCAAAAGGAATGTTCTTGAATACCAAGATTATTCCACATCCATTCACAAATGTTTCCATAGAAAAAAAGAAATCAGTGATCATTAGCCTGCTTGTTTATATTCAACAGTGTTTTTTTTCATTTGTTTGCGATTTTCTTAAAAAAACCAAAAACAAATTATTTTCTTGTTCAGTCTTTCAGCTCTGTCAGTTGGAAATAAAGTTAAAGAAAGCCTGCATTCCCTTCTTAGCAATTTCTAATGTAATGCTGTAAACTAATTGTTTTTTTGCAATGTTGAATAGCAGCTGAAGTGGAAAATCCTCCCTGAATCTACGATGAACTAAAATTAACAGGAATACTTGTAGACATATGAATAGCCAATTATAAGTGTTATGCCATTAGTTACTTAAAGGCCCTTTAAAGAATTAACAAATCCTTATGGGTAAGATTTATACCTGACTCCAGTTCAAGTAGGAAGTGGAGACTTGCCTTCACACCAGTGAAGAAAAGGTTCTTAGGCACAATTCACCCCATCTGAAACAGCGAACTCCACCAGAGAGGTTTGGGACAGACACCTCTGCTCTTCTCCTTTAATCCCAGAGTAAGCAACAGCCCTTGCCTGTGGCTGCCCACTTTCAGAGCCCTGATTTTCACTGTGTGTTCTGAGATGCTCCAGCTGCTGCTCCCCCCAGCTGTCCAGCTCAGGAGCTCTCTGGAAACAGGGATGTCCAGCCAGCTCATGGAACAGCTCCCGGACAGCTGCGAGTGGCCACCAGGAACATGAAGATCAAATGAGCTCCAGTGTGGCTCACCTCGTGTGCAGGGCCAGAACCTGCAGCAGACAGAAAGGCTTCACAAGACATTAAATGTTCATGTCTATCTATTTTAAGCCTCTGCTGCCTAGGCTGTTTACCAAGAGTGCTGAAAGAGGGGGGGTTCCAGAAAAGCAGATTTCATGAGCTGTTCAAAATGTATGAAACAAAAGCAGCCCATGATAACCTAAGAAAACAAGTTATCCACATGTCCAAATGACAAAAACTTGTTATTCTTCAGCTGTATAATTCTGCCAACGTTGAAAAGCAGGATCATTAGAGATGTGTATCTCCAGTACATCTGCCTGACAAGATGTAAAGCCAACTGCTATTTTTGAGGGTTTACATGCAATCTCATTTGAGAGTTAAATCTTATGATTTATTAGACTGGCTAGAAGGAAAATGCCAGTGCCATTTATTAACTTCTAAAACCAGACACTTTGTAAAGACTGATATAATCTTGTTCATAAATTAAAGTTCTCTCCTTGCTTTCATATGATAATTCCAGTACCTTCCATACATCAAGTGTGCACACAAATCACCTCCCACTTCATTTCTATCAGCTCATTTGCATTTTAGCACAGAGCAAAGATATCAGACAGAACAGAGATCCAGCTGGCCCCTTAAACATATTTTCAAAAATCATGTTCCTTACTTTACTAAGAAGAGTTTGCTACTGTATTAAATAAAGCAATGCATTTTGATGAAAACTTCACTACAAAAAATATTATGTCATAAACTTAGTAAGAAAAATCAGTTAAATAGACCTAGAAGAGAGTAGAAGTCATAAGCCAGTATTTCTGTAGTCTGGATGATGCCAGGTAACATAAATATTCGATTATCTTGTTTGCATGGACAAATCTCCCAAACTAACACATTAAGAATGCAAAAACATACTTATTGAACCAGTTCCACAGCTTGACATTACTCAGTGGTACTCAGATAGTATTCAGAGTAAGAACAGCATCTCCAGTCATGTTCAGACTTGAATTTGTAGTTAAGAGCTTTAGTGGAAACTGCAGCCAATTTCACATGTCCATTCAAGTTTGTAGAAATGAGTCATACCCCTGGTCTGCAAATGTTACCTTGAAACAAGTTCTCACCTGTCTAATCTAAAAGGCAACAATGGAAATTGTTAGCTTTTATTGTCAGAATAATCTATTTTATTGTTTATCATTACATTAACACTGAAAAAATAAGGGTGTGTAGTGTTCTGGAACAGAATTAAATCAAACAGTGATTTCCACTTCTTTCCACTTTACCTTACAACACATTTTATTTCACTGAGATATTCTTTTGTGGGGTGTAAGAGAAGAAGGAAAAAAACCTGAAATTCGAGCGCTTACAGTTTGCAACAACTAAACCCACCCCCTCCTTCTTTTTTTTTTTTTTTTTTTTTAATGAACACAGAATGATGCTATTATACAAGATTTTATAGACCTTAACAGGAAAAAAGCTATGGTAAGACAGACTTATTTATAACATCCTTGTCTCAGCTTGGAGACTGAGATGCACTAACCTGATGCTGAAATTGCCTCAAAAGCTGAGTCTATCAGCACTTTAAAGGACCATGGGAACCTAACTACTTCAACATAAATCTGAGGAATGGATGCTCAGTTCTTACACTGTCTCTTATATTACAGGACCAGGGATGGGAACTGTCCTTTGCTATTCAGCTGTTGAGCTCTGAACAGAAATGGAAGTGAGCCAGTTTGCTTGTCAGCGAGCATTCTCCAAGATGTTAATGTACTTAACAGCACTGGCCAAGCCAAAGAGTCAAAAATAATCTCAAACAATTACATTTTCCCACTTCCATTACTGTTTGTCTCCATTATAACTCTTGAATGTGAGGAAACACAGGTTATAAAATAATTCTGCATTAAGAAATACCAGCATAAACCAAATTAAAGACAGATACACTATGTAATGTAAAGGTAAGTCATAATTATTATAGACCTCCAAGTTTCATGTTGAAACAAAAGCATTCAAGTATTAAGATCCTGAAGCTGGGATTTCCACAGGTGTCTGGAGGACCCCAGGACACAGCTGCCTCGTGCAACACCTTCCCATGGGAAGAAACCTGAACACCTCCAAGCAGCACCTCAGGCAGGACCCTCTGGCTGCTTCTGTGTGAGGGGTGAGACACAGGATACACGGCCACACAGAGCCACAGACTGGTTTGGGTTGGAAGGGGCCTTAGAGATCACCTCATTCCAACCCCCTGCCATAGGAAGGGACATCTGACCAGGTTGCTCAGAGCCCCATCTCAACCTATCCTTAAAATACTTCTAGGGATGGAGCATCCACACTTGGAAATGATACAACTAGAGTTTCAAAACATCATATTCAGGCAGAGGATTTTGTTTTGTTGATGTATACATTTACAGACCATTTTTATACATATGCAAGCATGTATTTTGGGTTTTCATGTATTTTTCCCCACTCTTGAGGTATCACTGTGGATTTGTTGTTAGTATCTCTGCTAGAAGGGTTCAGTTAATAATTTTCTCATATTCTAATGAAATTAAAAAGAAGCAGTTAGTTTCAACTAACACAAAACACGTGATTTCCTGGCTTATGCAAACCAGTCACGTATGAATTTAAAACATTTCCTGTTTCAATCCACTGATTACTACTGTGACACCTCCTCAGAAAAGCAAACAATGCATGATCACCAATGTTCACTTCATCTCCACATGGCAAACAAAAGCCAGCATCAAACTCCAGCAGATCCTCCACATCAGGATACTCTAAACCTCACGTAGAAATTTAAAAACGTTGTCCACAATCAGCTACATTTTCCAAAATGTTTAGTATTTCACATATAAGTATTTTGCATATTTTAAACTTTAAGAGGCACATTAATTTTCTCTTGTATCATCTGACTGTGAACCTTCAGACACAAAAGCTAGTTTGGCAATAGAAGTATTCACAAGTAGCTTAGTCCACTCAGCTTCCTTGAGCATGAATCCTCAAACTAAGTGAGCTGGATGAGCCAGTGCAACAGGAAAAAAATACTGCCCTTTCCAGAGACACCTCTGCTCCCACCCCTTTTAGACTGAAGACCAGAACTCTCCTGAGCACGTTGCGCTTTCCTTGCTCAAGAAAGACTGATGACATTTAACAGGGTTAAAGTTTAAACCTGCATATTGGCTTTCGTTATTCCAATGCTCATGTTCTCTTCTCCCCTTGCTACCACTCTTTCAGTCAGCTTCAGAGAAACAGATCCTATAATTCATATGTATCACTCCTGAATACATTCTGGGGATAGACACCACAGCTGATCTCCCAGTTATACTCAAACTTGCAGTTTCTATGAATTAACTGGACTTAATAAGAAGCATAATCACAGCTTAGGCTGAGATATAATAATTTTATTTCACTAAAATACTAAAAATCTACTATTAGAAACATCATGATAGAGACCTAATATCCAATAAAACCCAAAGGTTTTATGACACAGAAATTGACTTCCTTATTCAGAAATTCAACAATTATTTAATCAAGACAGATCACACACTAAGCTTTATGTATAGCAGTATTCTCCATAAAGGACTATAAGAGAAATACAATT
This sequence comes from Thryothorus ludovicianus, assembly GCA_013397245.1. Taxonomy (NCBI): domain Eukaryota; kingdom Metazoa; phylum Chordata; class Aves; order Passeriformes; family Certhiidae; genus Thryothorus; species Thryothorus ludovicianus. Next base: position 15,924 of record VZTB01017133.1, on the reverse strand, counting down.
TCCCCCCCCAGTTACCTAACGTTACTAAGATACTATCCAAACATAGCAGAGGTTACAAATAAACACTCCAATGTCAGGAAAGTAAGGGCTGAGCCATGTCACAACACTAATGCAGAAACTAACCATTATTACAGATAGAGATGGTCTCCAAGTCTCTCATTTCTAATTCCTCCTTTTACTGACCCAAGCCAATCAACATCACCAATGAGACACAGGCAAACCTGTACAGCTGCTGAACTCAGAGATGCCAGGAGATGCAAAGATTCACCATCACTAGATTACACTGTAACGAAGTGCAGCTAAGTAAATGATATTTCTGCAGTATTTTGTTCAGACACTTAAGAAAGTCTGTTTCAGGGTGGGTTCAGCTGCATCAGTTCCCAGCACATGGATTTGCCATGTCCAGATTTAAGCAGTCAGGTGCTGCTGGCACGAGGGGAAACAGAATTGTCCTCATCAGTTTTGTTAAAGCCTTATAATATGATGCCCTGCTAAAAAACAGAAACCTGAGAAGGCTACTTCCAGAATTTCATACCTAGATTCACAAATTAGAAGTATTTAGGTCAGCAAAGACCTTTAAGATCATTGAGTCCAACAGTAAACCTAAGGTTGCCAAGCCCACTGCTTGCCCTTGCAAAATGGGTATCTATAATGCTCCTTTCTATCCTGACCCAGCTCCCAGAGCAGACTGCTTGGTCAGGAAAGATGGAAGAGGTGCCATACATTCCAATTAAGTCAGACAGCACTTAACACATGGAAGTTAACAGGGTGCTGCAAACAGTGGGAGTACTCAAGCATCCTGCAAGATGCTGAGCTGTGACTAATAGCCTGCCTGCTCTCCAACAGCAGCTATTTCCTGCTTCTCCGAGGGAGCAGTTCCACATGCACATCAACACCAAAAATGAGCAAGCCTATCTTAGCTGTTGCATGAGTATCTTTTTAGAATTGACTACTTCACTTCCTGAAATGCTTAATATATGTACGGGTTTTAGTTGCTGACAGTTTTAAATATGATGCTAAATACAAAGAAAAACTATCAGCAAGATTGACACTCATTTGTAAGTGTGAGATAGCACATCTACAGGACTTGATGCAACTTGCAGCTGATTCTGTTCAACAAGTTTTAATGCATCTGAACGCCATTAAAACATAACCAGGAGGTCAGTATGACAACATCCAGTATAACATTGTGCTTTAGTGAATTACCCAGTTCATGCTGCATGCAGGACTGCCAAAAGACTTATTTCAGATGCATAAAAATCAATCTTTGTCACAAAATAATGCAGGAATGTAGAGATATGTCAAAAGTAGGAAAAGTGTGACCATAGGTAATGGTAAAGAGCTGACTCATGCAGTAGTTCAGCTAAAAAGTCTTATAATGAATCTATATAAAAAGTCACTGACACAGCCTTTGCCACCTTTAAGCCTCCCCTCCCTAGGAAGGGTAACAGTACATCTTTTCAAAGTGGCACACAAAAGACAGACTAACAGAACTTGAGGCATTTTAATGCTAATATGATCAAAGATATGTATACTTTTATTATGCAAAATAAAAGAATTGCAACGGCCCATGTAACTTCAGGCGAGTTTTTATCACTGTTCTATTCCAAGCAGTCTCCTTCTAAAATTAACTGGAAATTTAGAAGATTATGCAAAGCTTTGCACAGATTAAGTCTTTCCTACTATCAAGGCTATTTAGAGCAAAAAATCCCAAACCTATTCCACTTAAAACACACAATCACTTTGTAAAGTCACAGCCATAACAAGCAGCTTTGACAAATCCACAGCTTATCTCAAACAACAGAGCACAGGAACTATCCAGCAATTCTTTAATGTGTTCTATCACTTTCAACACAGAGCTAGATTAGTAATGTAATGGAAGTACTTAATTCTCATTGTGTCAGTATGTTTTTAAAGCCTAGAGAGAAACATACCCTCTTCATAATGAGAAGTCTAAACCTAACATTCTAAAGCAATAAGAAAACTCAGACTGACAGGCTGTCTTAGGTAAGACAGCTGCTCTTGAGTTTTAACAATAAATGCAAGTACACAGGCATGTCTCTTCTAAACAAAAGCAAAAAACATGGCAATTATCAAAGTATTGCTCAGATTAAAATACACTGTCTCTACTAGCAACAGTCTACTAATTGTCATCAAAAAATGGTAACAGAAATTATAGGACTAATCACGTAACACTGTTGGGATCTTCATATTCAATTGCCTCACAGCAATATAAATTACTCTGGGTAGTCAAATCTACATATAATTGGTGAAGACCACTCTATGTAAGTGGAAGAAGTTACTTTTTTTGTTCCAAAGCCAAGCAATTTGACTTAAAAAAGGGACAAGAATATTCCACTGCTCATTCATGCATGAAGAAAAGCAACAAGATGGGGAAAATTCTTTACCAAAACAGGTTAAAAAAATTTAAAAATACTATTCTGGAGGCCAAAATGGTTTTATAAGATCAGTCTTCTAAAAGATGGTCAAAATTCCTACTTTACAATCTTGAGACTTTTGGAAGCTTTGATAATGAATCCTGTTTTATCATATTACACATACCAACATTTTATAAAAACAAAAAAAATAATCCCCTGAGCAGATCTAGTGAAAGCAAAGTGATCTCTGTCCAAAACCTCCAAACAGTATGCTAAAAAATTTGCAATTTAAGCTTGCTTTATACACAGATCCTCTAATTATTGAGCAAACACACTGAATAAAGGCAGAACGTGACTCAGATCCTGTGTTTAACATCAGAGGTCCAATGCCAGGAGATGGAATAAACCCCGGGGCATTTCAGAGACTCTGGAAAGGGGGGGGCTCACCACCTTCACGGCTGGAGGAGCAGCACTCACCTTTAACAGGAGACGAGCTAGAAAACAAACTGGTTTAAAACTTTCTACAGACAGGTGTTTCCAAACGCGCGACTCGACGGGAGCTTTCGGCCGGCCTGGCCCAGGGTGGCTCCTGCTCCCAACCTTACCTTCGATGTTCAGCTCGAAACAGACGTGGCAGAAGGAGAGCGTTTCCTTCTCGGTGCCCAGCTTGCAGACGCTGCAGATGTTGTCATCGTCCAAGTCGATGCTCACGAACTGCTCCTCGTTCATAGTGCCCTGGGGATGGGGACAAGGGACAGGAGGGTCACTGCCGGGACAGCCGGGCGCAGCCCCGCGCCGCGGAGGGGGCGGGCAGGGGCGGATCGAGGGCGGGAGCGTCCCGGCAAGGTTTACCCTTGAGAGAAACTGGGGCCGGGCCGCACGGCGGGGCTGGCACACACCGAGCCCTGCCCCTTCCCTCGCCCGAAGGCTGCCCCGTCCCACCGCCCAGCAACTCCATCACCAGCTCCATCAACGCTGCCCCCTCCCTCCATCCATCCCTCCATCCCTTCCTCCCTCCGTCCGTCGGTGTGCCAGCGGCGCGGACGCCCCGCCACCGCGCGNGGCCGCACGGCGGGGCTGGCACACACCGAGACCTGCCCCTTCCCTCGCCCGAAGGCTGCCCCGTCCCACCGCCCAGCAACTCCATCACCAGCTCCATCAACGCTGCCCCCTCCCTCCATCCATCCCTCCATCCCTTCCTCCCTCCGTCCGTCGGTGTGCCAGCGGCGCGGACGCCCCGCCACCGCGCGTACC
>VZTB01017132.1:175932-195403 GCA_013397245.1 Thryothorus ludovicianus | reverse complement strand
ATTTATTGTATATTTATTATTTAAGGGGATAAATATGAAAAGAATAGAGCGGCTGAATCTCAGTATATTGTCTTATCTTTGGACTTATCAAGTTCAGATGCCTACAAAACCATGACAGAGATAGTCCTTATTCTTTGTACATTCATGCTGGCTAAACAATATAAAAAAATAAAAAAATATAAAATATAAAAATATAAAAAAATAAAATAAGCAGATATTCCAGGAAAGGAAAGTGAATCTGTAACTTTTAATTTCACAGTACTGAAGTATTCAGTGAAAAGAAGCATAGACTAGTGGCATTTCCCTAGATTTTCTCACTACTTCCCAACTTAAACATTATCACTTTGGTGTAAGCAGCATACTTATTTGCAAACAGAATAGAACTCAGTGCAGAAGGTTTTGTTGGTAAGAAAAAAATAAAACAGGTACAAAAAGCAGAAAAAACTCCATTGAACTAAAAGGAAATTGACATTGTCTGACCAACAGTTAAAATCAAGTGTAACTTTGTTTTGGTATCTTAAATGCCTGAGACAAGCTTACTAGCCTGGGCTCTGAATCAACAAGAGTTTTAAAAAAACGTTTTTTTACTAGGAGATTACTCAAGGGTATAAAACCTGTGCACATCTTAAACTAGTCTGGCAAAGTGAAGCCTAAATATGTCTCAGATATCCAAACAGTTCTTCCAATGCATACTTTGTGGCAGTCATCAATACATGACTGAGAGTTTGATGTATGTGATGGGAGAAGAGGTTATTGAGCTTTATCACTTAACTTATGGTACACTAAAGCAGGTTTTATGTCACTCATTTAGCGATGCTTTTAAATCAACACCTGTAACCTTTCATTATGCTCCTGCTTAGAGGGTATGGAAAACTCTCAGCTCAAAATTTTTTGAAAAGAAATTTGCATAGCAGCCCTCTTAATGTCTTAACATTATTATGCAAAAATTCTGTACATAGACCAAATACAAAAAATAGAACTATTGCACTTTTTCTTCTAAATGAAATATAGCACTTTTTACAAGGATTTGCTCATACTTCTGCCTCTGTCCCAGAGGTATAAACTATAGAAAAAACAAATCCACTGCTCCCACCAGAAAAAAATTACTAAATGTTGGCATTATCTAGCAAATAGCAATGACTAATTTACTAGTGTTTCTTCAAGATCTGCTTTTAATTAAACTCAAACTACATTAAACCGTTTCTTATTTAAAACCATTTGGGTTATTTTAAGCATGGAATACTGCACTGCCAGAACCAAACACTGCTACATATGAAAACTGATATTCCTCAAATGATTTTCTATGGGGTGGTTGAAACCTTGTTAGTGACACATTGAGTATGGACTTAACCTTGCTACAGACAAGTTCTACAGCCTAAAACAAAAGCAGAGAACTCTGCACAACAGAAGACAGTTTTGTGCCTGAACCAGGGTCCTACAGAGGTGGAGATAAATGTTTACACGTAAACTGTATTGTGGTTTTAATTTGTTGCTGAAGTGTGTCTGTAGAGCAAATCTTGCAGTTGTCCCTACATAGTAGACTTTGTTTTGTATTAGTAGAAGTCTCCATGCCTGAGGGCTGTATTTTCTTCAGATGAAACTAAGTCCAAACTCACAAACTCCAGTCTCATGTGCAAAAGACTTTACATGGACTTTCAGGTCTCAGCATGAACTGCTCTGCTCTGTTGTTCACTCCTATTGTGCTGCACTGCTTGCTACTGAAGACAGAGCCAAGTCTAAAATGATGAAAGCATTTGCTTCGGACATTGGGATCTTGATTTGAAAAGAACTCAGCCTGCTCTCTTCTATCAAATGCCCTAAGGAAAAAGTGATAAAACACCACCCTGCCATAGCACTCTGCAAGGGAGCAGTTGAAGATGTTCCTTGCTCTGAGAAGAAAATATTTTCTCCATAATTTGCATGTATTTGCTGTCACAGATCACTATTTCTGTCGTTTTAAGTAGATGCATGTTTTTCAAAACCAGAAAGCTGACAGAGAAAAATAAACAATGAAGTTCTTAGTGAACAATAGTAAAGTCTTAAAATAATGATAATTTTGAATGATCCACTTTCTTAACTAAAAGAATCTTTTAATATAATCATAGAATCACTAAGGCTGGAAAAGATCTCCACGATCATTCAGTTCAGCCTTTGGCCAAACATCATCACGGCAACTAAACCACAGCACTAAGTACCATTTCCAGTCCTTCCTTGAACTCTTCCATGGATGATGACTCCACCATCTCCCTGGGCAGCCTGTTCCAATGTTTAACCACATTTTCAGGGGGAGCATTTTTCTTGATATCCTATCTGAACCTCCCCTGGAACAGCTTGAGGATACATCCTCTTGTCCTGTCTGTATGGAACAATATTGCTATTTTACATTATGTTTTCTGTGTTAGGAGCACAATAGCAGATACACATAAAATATATTTTGTCTTCAAAGGGAGACACAATAAAAATATTTGAATCTTAGGGAATGATTTTCTAAGAAAACTGTAAAAACATAACTGAAATGCTAGCATTATCAGACTGCTTTACATTTTACTGAATATTGCCTTTCAGAGACTGGTCTTAGACAATTTAAGTTACATCTCATAGTCAAGATAGCCTGTACTCTGACTCTGTTCATTAACTCTGTCCTAGGTTTTAAGAGTGTCTTTCATGTGTTTATTTATGAAAAAGTATCTAATAAAACCAGACTTTCAGCGTAAAATACATTCTAAGTAAAGAAATTTGAAAATGCCTTCAGCTCCTCTGCTTCCCTGCTAGTTTGAAATGGTAGCATTCCCTCCTACCTGCATTTTTCACTAGGGATTGTCAAAGAGGGATGCCTTGTTTAAATGACTAAACATCATTTTGAAAAGGTATCAGACCATCTATTCTTCAAATAAACAGTGCTCTATTTTGCTGCTCCTTAACACAGCATTAGATGAACTGTAAATTTCAGTGGAGTTTCCCCAGGCCCCTGGAAAATGAGGAATGATTTCACACGTAGTGAGAGAGAAAAGGCAGTTCTTTCAAATACAGCCACACAGCAGTGAGATCAGAGCTGAGCACTATTACAGCGCTGGGTCCTAGAAGAGCTACATTTGAAATACAGAATGAATCCATTGGCTGTAAGAGAGGAGAGCCAGGAACAGAGCAGTGCTGTTCATACGATTCACAGGACACTGGGAGAACTGACATGGGAGAAACACAGTGATATGTACTCATATGCACAATTCAAATATCTGCTAGTTAGTATCAGAGAGAATGAGGTATCTGAAACTTATGTTATCATTACAACTATAAAATCATATGGCTCAGAAATACTAATAATAATCACAATAAGTACTAAAGAGACACAAAAATGTATCTTTGTCCTTTTGGTACAGGGAGTTCAGCTGACGTTAACGTCATTGATGAGGAAATTGCAATGGTGAGCTAATTAAAAATGCTTCTGTTGAAGTCCTGAACTTCCATCAGCTGAGAATTTAGGATAACATACAGAAACCCCCAAATTTTCATGGCGTTGGATTAGATGAGCTGAAGTATCCTTCACACCTACCAACTTGTGGTAATCAAAATCCTTGTAATGGAGTGGCACTCACTTTTCCCGGTCACCATCACTATTAGATTATAAAAAAATTGCTCCCTACGTACTTTATATGTACTGTACCCACTCAAAATTACTGAATCTGTTCTGACAGTGAGGGTATCAACCTGCACTAAATTAATAACTTCTGAGCATCAAGTAAGTTATTAGAACAAACTTGTGCCTGGAAATGCAGCTCCACTCTTGCATCTACATTGATCTTTGCGTGAATAGAAGAACCAGCAGTTTGTAGAGTAGATATGTTTTTACAGAATTTTTATTGATTTTTTTTTTTTTTTAATTTCTAAAGAAGACACTCAAGCCAAAGATTCTAACTCAAGTATGGAGGTTGTACATAGACTGCAAATTTGTTTTCTGTTTATTTTTCCTTCAGGCCTTTTGTTAAAAGGAATAATGATAGATTCTAATACTTCAACCCTTTTCTTACAGTGAAATATAGTACTAACATACATTTCAAAAGTTTTTTAAGCTCTTTGTTGATCACACAATTGTAATAACCTCTTTATTATTGTTTTTTACTGCACAAATGTCTTTATATTTATTTAATTTTATCTTTCTTCTAGTAGGCAAAAGAAGAAATAAATTTTACCAGAGATTTTGTCATATCTGAAAGGATTAGGAAATTAATAGTTTAGTCTGTCTGTAATACTTAGGAATAAGGTGACACTTCATGAATTATCAATAATTTCAGTGTCTTATCCATTTTATTTTTTTCTATCCACTCACCTGTTAATAGTTCTATTAGTATTTAAATCAGTGAGACCACAATGGAAAATAGAGAGGTTAAAACCCGGTAGATTTTTTTTTCCGTTTCTGCAGTTTTATTAAAATTTCCTAATGCAAATATGGGTCTTTTTGGGGTGAGAAAATTTCATCTGTCTCTTTACCATAAAATTTCTTTTCAATAGGAACTTGAACTGCACTGCTATTATAATTTTTCATTGCAAGTTTTCTGCTGCATTTTATGCATTAGGTGGTCTGTCATATGCATAATTAGTAATTTCAGGACCCACAGGCAATAAATCATGAAAACATATTATCTTTGCATCATACTTTATTTGGGTTAGCAACATTCTGATGCACAGCAGAGGCTGTCACTAGCACATTATGAAGATGGATGATTGAACTGTGCAACTCATAAGCTGAATTGTGATGAATCATTCAGTTCCCCCTTGCTAAAGGTCTTGTGACACTATCAGTAAAGGATGGCTGAGCACCCCTTTCTGGCTGTGACAGGAGCACACACAGCTGCTGACACCTGTGCCCATGCTGGTGGCCTGGGCACTGGTTAGGCACTGCTGGGGCCAAGAGATCTCAATCCAAGGATCCAGCATTTCAGTTAGCCATTTGAGACACACTAGTAAATCCCTTCTCTCCCCAAAAACAAGAACAAAAAGTACAATAATGTTTTGGGTTTTTGGTTTTTTTTCAGAATTTCAGTGTTTATATAGAACATATATACATTACAGAAAAGTTACTAGAACTTGTTGCTCTGCTGTCATTTTTGATAGTCCAGCATGTGAAGAAATGTCTCTGAATGGATGCTACTTTTAAAAGATGTCACACTTCAGAACTATTATTTGGGGTTCTAGTGAGAAACAAGGAAAACAAAACCCAAAAAAACTAAATTATGATCTAAAATGAAACTATTTTTAATATAATTACGACAATATATTTGATACAAAAATTAGTAAATAAATCCCAAGTAATTTGAATATGAAATTAATTCTATTGAGGACTTACTCTGTTTTCCCAAATTCCCTAAAATATCCCTTTGAAAGAGACAGTTTGAGATACATTTGTTTCTGACCTACTAAAAATGTGAACATTATTATTTTATTCCTTAAATTCTACTTGTCCGTTGATAATACGAAGCAACTTTGACAATAAAATACACTATAAAACAACAACAGCTTTGTAACTGTCCTAAAAATCAACAGAAATAAATAAGTAAATAAACATATTTACCATAGTAAATCTGTTGTTTCATGCATGACTGCCTTCATATCACAGAGACCATCTGTAATTGTATTTTTAAACAAAACTTCTGTGAAAATTTGATGATGTAGCTAATATTACAAATTGTTTTGGTTTGATGAAAAAAATGTAATAAAGCCCCATCTCAGATTCCAAACCATGTAAATGGGAATCAAATACCCTTACTGACAGGAATACTGGTAAAAGAAAAAAAAATTAAATAACATTTTTACTGAAATAATTTATCTCTACACTACTTTTTAAGTCATTCAGTGCATCATAATTTAGTCAGCTGTTTATAAAAACTTGACACACTACTTTGTTGAGGGTTGAGTTAAACAACACAGAAAATAAGGGTAGCTTGATAAACCTTCTTGTTCTGAATTTGCCAACTTCTTTTTGAACATCTATGGCCTGTCAAACTGGTAATTAAATGTTGATTTATTATTATAGAAGGCTGGCAACTATTGTAGCTCATTTGCTAAGGACTTATGATTTACTTTGCACTACAGAAAATAAGGAAACACACAAAGTCCTTAGTGTTTAATTTTGTTCTCTTAAGATATGGTAATGGGGAAACCATTTCAGTTTCACATACTAATATCAGGCTTATGGTTTGGATCATAAGCTCAGTCACTCTTCATGTAGTTTATATCTTTGAAATGTTACATTTGTTGTTATTATTTCTGTGCCCTAGAAATCACCAGTTCATTAAGTGCTTCAGAAAAGCACTTCTAAGCCAGAAGGAGGAACTTTCTCTTGGTTTCCATAGAAATGTCATGCTTTGGGAGAAGTTGCTCCTGCTGAATTAATGAGGTTGGTTATGATAAAGCTATTCAGGTCTAGCATTGAGAGAGTGCAATGAAGCTTGCATTTTGATGAAAAATCTGGAAGTTGACTCAAATATAAAGTAAAAATAATTTAATCTTGGTAACAGTTTTAATTCTGATGCTCTTATTTCCTGACTGCAGTCATATAGAACAAGCACATACACTGCTGGTACTACTGATAGCAAATTAAACATCCTGAGCCATTACACTTCTAATAATCTGCAATTCCTTAAAGTGAATATGGGAAATAATCTCCTGTAAGGCTATTTGAAGATGTTGATTCAACTTCAAACCTTTCCCTGTCTCATGAGTTTTTCAATCCAAAACAAAAGAGTAGCCGTCTGAGTTAAAACCAGAGAATCCATGTTACCAGCAGGAATGATGGTTTCTTTATCAATGACAGAAAATTTCTTGATCCTTGTTTTACCAATTTTTAATGGATTGAGTATCACACAGCAATGTCGGGGGAATTCTAGATTTTATTTCTCCTATGGTTTTGCACTTACATGTTTGGCATCTTAGGAGGGCTATTTCAGCAGAGAATGAGTACTTGGAGTTAAATTTAAAAATATACAAAATTTACTTTTATAAAACATAGTGGACAAGGCCAATTCATTATAATGTGTTACAGTTTGTTTCTAAACATTCTAAACAGTACTGACTATAATGCAAACACTGGATAGCTCTGCTAGCTCTGTAGGCATGTAAAGGAAAAGGCAGGGGAATGAATATCTAAAATATACACATTCTACAGGCTTTCAAGCAAGGATGTTAGCTTCTTCTAAAATGATCATGTAAGTAAGCTTCAGAATTATAAAGCAAAAATAGATGGAAGTCAGCCCTCTGGAAATCTTTGGACTGTATAGTCTTGAAATTATAGAAATATACATATTAATAACAGGTCAAAATAAGAATACCTTAAATAGTAAAAAACCCACATTTCTTCTACACTAAATATCACACTATTCAACATGACTATAAAAAAACTAAGAAATTAGAAAATGTAGCATTAAGTGCAGAGCACATTTTTGACACAAGACCCATTGATATCCATAAAAGATTTCCACTGGCTGGAGTCTAGGCAGATGCAAAGCATGTACAGTGCAAATAGTTTACTTTCAATCTATTTTTCAGTGGCAGCTAAGTCTTCTTGTTCATTGGAACAGTACATCCTGTTCCAATATTGTCATCATAAACATGTTGAAATAAAATCTCCAGTGAGACATGCTCTGAAGTGTAAATGCAGTATGATATATGCTTAAAGCAGAAATTTCCAGCTGCCTTGCATCCATGAACATGCCAGTGGCACGGGTTTTTTGGGTTTTCCTATCATGAATCCAAAGATATTGTGCAAAGAGATTATGTAGACAGCAGGGCAGACTTCTTCAAGATACTTTAGGTTAAAGTGCAAGTTATTCAAAGAATGCAATGTAATGGGACTAAGCATATTGCAAAATGATCAATCACAGTTATCAGGTTCAAACAATTATTTCAAAACTGTGCTGGTTTGGGCTGGAGTAGAGTTAATCTTCTTCACAGTAGCTGGTGTGGGGCTGTGTTTTCTATTTGTGCTGATTACAGGTTTGATAATACAGAGATATTTTTATTATTGCTGAACAGGCCTTTCACAGAGCCAAGACCATTTCTGCTTTTCCTACTGCCACGCTGGACAGGATTCTGGGGGTGTGTGGGAGACTGGGAGGAGACAGAGCCAGGACAGGTGACCCAAACTGACCAAAGGAACATTCCTGATCATGTGACATTGTGTTTAGTATATTAAATGGGGGAAGAAGGAGGAATGGAGGGACCTTTGGAATGATGGTGGTTGTCTTCCCAAGTCACTGTTACCTGTGATGGGGCCCTGCTCTCCAGGAGATGGCTGAACACCTGCCTGCCCATGGGAAGCACTGAATTAATCCCCTGTTTTGCTTTGCTTGTGTGTACAGCTTTTTCTTTCCTTATTAAACTATCTTTATCTCAACCCATGAGTTTTCTGGCTTTTATGTGTCCAACTCTCTTCCAGTCCCACTGGTTGGGAAGAGAACAAGTGGCTGTGTGCGGCTTGGCTGCTCTCTGGGATTAAACCATGACAGAAATGTAAGTATGATCCATGGAAATTTTCCAACTGTAAAGGCCTAGATTGATGTTAGTTCTGAGATCAAGGTAGCTATATATTCCATACGATGGGCCTTTTCTCAAATTACTGTCTCAAATTTAATGTCAATTATGAAAAAGAAACTATTGTTGTCTTTTCTCTGTTTTCATCTTTGCTGATCGGACAATGGGCCAAGATGTTCTGAAGGTTTTTCCTTTCCTAAGCTCCCCTCCAAAAGCACCCAGAGGTGACACTTGTCTGACACTGGCAGCTATTGGCAGCAGCAGTAGAAACAGGCTGCTAAGACCAGTGCAAACTGGATAGGAAGAGGTCATGGAAATGCAGGGAGTTGAAAGACCAGGAGAAAACTGGTAGATGTAAATCATATACATTAACTGGGGACAAATTCTGCAAAGCTGGGGACATATTCTTCCTTAACCCCTCTCTTCCTCAAAAACATAAATGTAATTTCCTCTCTAGGTGCGACTTGCATAGTAACTTGTTTAAAAATAAATGTCTACGTTTTCAGAGGGAGGAGAATATACCAAGCCTTTATCACAGACTATTTTAAAATAAGGATTTGCTGCTGTAGGAACATGAGTTCAGAATTTAAACCAGACCCAAGGACAGAAGGAGTAAATTTTTTGTGATTAATGTTTTAATAAACAAGTACTAGTCATAACTACATCTCTCCCCTGCCACTTTGCTACAAAATAATGATAACACTTAACAAGAATAACAATAAAAACCTGCCAGTTCCCTCTAATTCTTTTTGTTTATATAAAAGGGTTTAACAATTTTCTTCATTAAAGCATATAGGTTTTTTTAGGACCTTAATTGTATACTGCAAGGATATGCAGACCCACATTCACTTACAGATGAATCTTTGTTATAGCCCATGGTACTCTATACCAGTAGAAAATAGAGTATTCAGCCTAGCGGGCTTAGTGCTGCTGTTTGCCTCAGCAATTTCTTTCTTCCTCTTTCTAAACGGTTTTTGTGGCACAGGTTTGTAGAAACATATATGTTCAGTTTAAGGAAAAAAAAATGTTTTAATGATCTTACTATGTGGAGGAGAAAAAAATGTTTTCTGATCCTGTGTTCATTCATAAGTCAAGTTAAAAAGGAGCATTACTTGCCAAGAAAATCTGACTTACATTAATTTAGCTGAAGAGCATTTATAGAAACCAAGCAAAGTCTTGTTGTTTCAATGTTGTTTCAAAAGAAATTATTCAGCTCTGCATGCACTAGCTTCTGTGCTCTCAATTTTCCTGTGTCCTCATCTATTTCCTATCTCTTTTGTTCACATCTGCTGTCAACTTATGAGAGAAATTATACTTAAATTACTAGCAGTTTGCTTTTTCTCCTCCTCTATGACCAAGGAAATAGAATTTTTCAAGAATTTAAATTGTTACATTCTTCACATTTTCAAAGTCTCCTCCTTACTGTACCAAAAATTATTTCACGGCACAACACATAAACACAAATCAGCTCTAGGTAGAGTTGTGGCGTTTTAATATATCTAGAATAGGTTGGGAAATTTGAAATGAACGTCTGTGTTCTTATTCAAATAATTAAATATTGGCAAGTATGACTTCGCTGCTGAGGAGACTTTGTGACCTCTGTGTTTTTAGGTTGTGGAGGAGTGACAATTGTCAGTAAGGTCTCCTCCTCCTTTTGCTAGACTTGGGCATGCATGAGCCTTACAGGATGTTACAATACCAGGTAACCTGCCATTTCAGGAGCAGCTCTTGCTAAATCCCAAACGATTAACTAATTCAATTAAACAGACAGCAGACAAAAGACAATGCAGAGAAGGGGTATATGTGTGTACAAGAGCTATCACTAAAATAACATAAATGAAAGGCAAAGCTCTCATAAAAAATCATAGTTATCTGCTTTTCCTTCACCTCACATTCATCTCTCCTACAGTTCTTCTTAAACATCAGTTAATTCAAATACTTTATCATCCAGTAAAATACTTAATCTTCTAGTAAAACACTTGATTTATTTGAAAAATAAGTCAGGCTGTAGTATTTATGTAAAAATACATTCCTACTTCAAAACATAATCAAATCACTACTCTATTCAGGTCAAGATGAAAAAATGAGATTTCCAGCTCTTTCACTGAAGTATTAGGAAAAAAAAATAAAGAAACTTTGTGACCGGTTTCTGCAAAACACAATGTTTGTATCAAATATAAAAATTCCACAACCTAGCCAATATCTTTGACAGTTCTGGTTCACAAACACAGATGTTTGAACATCAGGTATAACATTAATGAAATTGCTCTTAATAAAACAAAAGTGGAATTTTTCATCTCAGCTGTACACAAAACCCAGTGAAAGAAAATGATCCTTGAGAAAAATAATTTTTTTCTTTCAAAGGCACCATCTTAGGCAGAAATCCAACAGAGAAGGGTAAGGGTTTCTTCAGAACTCCTTTTGTAGGGGTGCATACAGATTTTTAACTTTTATATCCAATGCCTTATATGCACAACCTATTCTTCACTGTAATGAATTTGTCTTTGCTTTTCAGCATTGATGTAGAACCCACCTACCCAGACAAAATCAGTCCTTTTTTTTTTCTATTTCTTAATCTACATATACATAGTAAAGTATTATGATGTCCCAAGGTGTTTGTAATACAAATGTATATGATGCAAAACAAAAATGTGAGAAAAAAGAATGAAACATTATCCCTGTCTTACAAAGAAGCACTGTGGTACAAGATTAAATAATTTGTTGTGCTTCACTGAAGTGTTCACTTAAGTGAACATAAAAAACTAGCTAAAACCTTTTCTACAAGACTATTTACTTTCCTAGTTGTTTTATTTTTCCTACCCTAGTGTTCAAAAGCTTTATGGAAAAATAAGGAGTCTTTGAGTATATAATTTTTTTTAATAAACACATAAAATTTATTATAAGCAAGTTATTTTAAGCTTAGGATCTTTCTCAAGCAGGATAAATTAAATTCAATAACTCAAATAATTATTTTGTCATTTTGCAATTATTACATTATTTCCATATATATTAAATGAAAATTTTTGGTTAGCAAGAAGAAAAGTGAGAGCTTTATGTAACTGTCTTTTCTCATACTTATCATGAAACTCATGCTCCATTATCATGAAATATATTGTTTGTATAGCAGTCCAAGATTGATTTATATTTCAGAACAATGCAAAGTTTTAAACATTGATTTAGATGACTCAACCTTATGTTGATAACCTGGAGTGAATTTTCTTTCTCTAGGTGACTAGTAAACAGAATTCACAAATTTTCAAACACAAAGAAACCAGGGACACTTGCACTGATGTGAGTTTCTCCAGTAGAACCAGTGATCCAACAAAACCATAGTCTTGCAGGCTCCTAGAAATACACTCAGCACAAGCCCAGCACTGTACCTTGTGTCCCGAACCTCCACAAACTATTTATTAATTGTGATCTAGTAGTAACTGAGGTTCTTTTGCAATTCTGTTTCAGATACTGGCAATTTTCAGGCTTTTACTGTGTCTTTGAGACTCAGGCCCAGCCTGTCCACAGCCAGAAAATAGATAGTAACTAACCATACTTCTAGATACTAAATAAGGATGTTGGATGTCAGGCATTCTGTTTTTCCAACTCAGGCTGTTTATGGGCTGTCCAATGAACGAGAATAGCTCAGGAGGAATTATCCAGCTAAGGTATTTATCTAATTTTACAACGGTTCAGATACAGCTGGCCAATTGATGGGTAGGGGTGAAAAGTAGATTGCAAAAATAATACCAAATATATGAGAGATTTAAACCTATTCGCAGTTACTGAGGACTGCTCTAACTATTGACACAGCCCATTTCTATTTCTGTACACACTGGGCAGAATCATAAATTTTCCTGGAGAAAAAAAGTTGTTATGCTAATATTATGCCCATAGTAGCTATATTAGAAATACTAGATTTTTTAAAAGATGAGCAAAAAAAAAAAAATTACAAAAAATTAAAAAGATTGCAAGATCCCATTAATCTCTTAATCTTTTGCCCTTCCATTGTATAAGCCTCAAGCGAATCCAGAATCACTGCCTATTTCAGTTCTTAAAAGTATGGCAACAACCAAGAAACTAACCTTAAAGAACATACTGAATACATTATTAGTTCCATTAACATTGCTATAGATAAACACAGTGCCCTGAAATTTCCCATCTCATGACCTTGGAAATCTCCCAAGACAGCTGTAAAAGTCTAGTTGTAGAGGTCTTTTTAAAATGAAGCCTAACAAAGCTCAGAAAAATACACTGCAGAGGAAAAATGCTGCCATACATGGGGAATTCAGCTAACTGAAAATTAATAGACCTTCTCTATGTCTAATTCGTGCGGGTTTATGAAACTATGACATTTACTATCTTTGCAAGTCTGCTATCCTGTAAATTAATGTATCTTTTTCATCACCATTCTCAGCCTTTCAAAAAAAACCAAGTTCATAAGCTTTTGTCCTGCAAAAACTCCCAAACTTAAAATAATATTTCACAATATGTCATGGGTTGAAGTACAAAATGTAACCAAGGGGTATGTATTCCATCACATCTGTTGGAACTGGGGTGGAGGGTGGTGTAATCTTCTGTCAATAGGCCAGCTGATAAAAAAACAGCAAGAGCAGTTTCTTTATCTCTTCCACAACCCATCCTCCCTCCAGGAAGAGATCTTCTGCTAATGGGCCATTGAGTCCCACTGATAACATTACATCATCCCATTGGGAAATGCTCCATCCAGGGGGAGGAGCCAGGCTGAACACAATTTAGGACACCTCAAGGGTGGAGGAACAGCTGTCCCTGCGTGCTGGGACATGTCAAAGATGAAGACCAGCCTGGCTGAACAGGGAGCTTTTCCAATAATTCAGGGGAAAAAGAGTTCCTTTGTACCTGGATAATAACCTGAGATTTGGGACACCTAAGCAGCCTTTCCACTGGATTCCCTGAGGAACAGCTGCCTTTTCTACTGGATCTTCAGAGGAAGACTACACTCTTCTACAGGATCACTGCTCCAACCAAATTACATCTGCCACTCCAGGAGGACTGCAACCACCATTCCAAATGGACTGTTACCAAAACTCTGACCAACAGGGTGTCAGGTTGTATTCTGACTCTGTCAGTGGTTTTCTTTTTCTTTTGTATTATTGCATGTATTTTGTTTTTTCCTTTGCCTAATAAATTGTATTTCTGACTTGGAGTGTCTCACTGGTTTTGCTTTCAAACCAGAACACAATAATAGTTAAAATAATTTTAAAATAAGAAGCCATCATAGACTCCATTAACCTGTTTTAACTTTACAGTAGCTACAAAATTGGCCAATGCCAACTAGTCTTGTGAGTGATTGACCTTCTAAAACTACCCAACAAAGCTAGGAAAATCAGGAGGAGATTGCTTTTTAGTAGGTAACACTTGAGAAAAATATATTTTTTCTATGTCACAAGAATTCAACAAGAGGATCAGTTCTGCTGTCCTAACAACTTTTCTGCACCAATTTATAGGCTATCAGCATATTGTTAGAGCCACTGCTGCTTAACAATTATGTTTCAGGCATCTACTCAACAGGAACTGCATCGATGATTACAGACAAGCCATATTTGCATATTGACACATACGCTGAGAAGACAAATTAGGTCCTTAATTATTCCTCTTCATATTATAGGACATATTTTTGATAATTCTAGTAGGGGTTTTTTTTAAGTTTTTTTTATTTTATTTTTGTGTTAGATTAAATAATGAAATCTTGATTTGTAAGACTTAATTTCGTATTGTCATGGGATTTTCTGGAAAGTACCCAATCGGAAATCCCACTCTACTTGAGGACTAACTTCATACATGTAATCCTCTTTCACTAAGGATTCTGTAAATAAGACATAAATCACAAAGATCCTCAAGTGGAAGCATCTAGTCCTACAATCAGAGAGACGAATAATTTTATTTTTCCAGATTTCATAAGAATGCAATGGCTCTTCAAAGTTTTTGGTATTTTCAATACTTCAAAAGGATAATAGGACTAAATTTTGGATTAATTTCAGCAGAAAAAAGCATTCATTACTTGTCCAGTGCTTAATGACCTACATTTGCAACAATATCTATACACGTCACTGATCTCTTAAGACAAAATCCAATTAGTTTAATATTATAAAATAACAGATATGCATTAATAAAGTACCTTCTGTCTCTAGGCATCATGCAAATATTCTTTTATCAACACATAATGCAATTATTTTCAAATACTATAATGCTTTCTGACTTTTGTAATCACATTGCCTATTTCTTTTACCTAGCCCTTGTTCTTGTGGGAGAGTTTAAGCTGCTGTATGTCTGCTGGATACTCAACACAACAGAGAGGAGTCAGTCTAGGAGGTTTCTGGGGTGTGTGGAAGAGAAGTTCCTTCCACAACTGGGAAGAAAGCCTAGCAAGGGCTAGTGCCCTGTTAGACCTTCTGTTTACAAACAAAGGCTGGTGTGAGATGTGGTGGTCAGAGACCATCTGGGGTGCAGTGACCATGACAGGGTACCTAGTTTTCAATTTCAATTGGTGAAATAAGGAAGGTGTCAACCAAACCTCTACTTTG
Source organism: Thryothorus ludovicianus (assembly GCA_013397245.1). Taxonomy (NCBI): domain Eukaryota; kingdom Metazoa; phylum Chordata; class Aves; order Passeriformes; family Certhiidae; genus Thryothorus; species Thryothorus ludovicianus. The sequence continues at coordinate 180,326 of VZTB01017132.1, read as the reverse complement.
GACTTCTGTAGAGTGGACTTGGGCCGATTCAGGACTCTGATTCAGAGAGCCACCTGGGAAACAACCCTTAACAACAAAGGAAACCAAAACAGCTGAACACAATTTAAGGGCACCTCAAGGGTGGAGGAACAGCTGTCCCTGCGTGCTGGGACATGCCAAAGATGAAGACCAGCCTGGCTGAACAGGGAGCTTTTGCAATAATTCAGGGGAAAAAGAGTCCATGTCCTCTGCAACAAGGGACAGGCAACTGTAGAAGAGTACAAGAATGTCCTTAGGTCACGTAGAGAGAAAATTAGAAAGGCTAGAACTCAATTTGGCCACTGCTGTGAAAGATAATAAAAAGTATTTTTATACATACATTAAAAACAAAAGGAGGGCCAAGGAAAAAGCCAATTTTTACTGGACACAGAGGGGAACATTGTCACCAAGGATGAGGAGAAGGAGGTATTTAAGTGTTAAACTTGGTAAATCATAGAACTTCAACCTTCCAATCTCCATATACTGCAAGAAGAAAAATAAATTCTGGAATTTCTTACAATTATTCTGGACAATATTATTAAGTTGGAAGTGCTAGTCCACAAGTACCTATTCCTTGGGAAACATTTCTGATTTTAACAATGGATGTTTTTGCCTTACCCTACCCTATGTGTTCCATGACATTGGAAATCTTCCATGCATTGAATTATCTTAATTCAGAGTTCTCTGCAAGTATCTATAAAGTTGAAGCCAAAATTATGTATCACCCATGAGGTTCTATATGGCTTAAGCAGATATTATCTTAGAAATAGCCTATTTCTTTTTGTTATAATCTAGCATTATAAATCTGGTTATAAAAGTAGGAAGGCGTATTCACTGTTAATAAAGAGAAAAAGAGAAATTGATTTTCCAACTTCTTTTTATCCCAGTTCAGCAATATTTGTACATGCTGACCTCACAGGCAGTTTGCAGAAGACTACATAGAAGTATGTCAGGTTTTCCTGTTTTACCAAAAGAAATATTGACTAAGCAGTGTTTGAGGATTCTCTATGTTTACCAAAGATTTATAACTGCCTACCTGGTAACCCAGCTGAACTGTGAGTTCTCAGGCAACAGGAATATTTACAAGTATTTTTATCATCTGAAGAATCATATGGGAACCAAGTGATTTTGCAGCAGGTGAGATTAGTCACCTAGCATGTTAAACACCAGAGGAAGGGTTTAAGCTCTTTAATTTTTTATTTTTTTAAATTAAACATGCCATTAATGGACTGGACGGTAAAAATACATTTGATATTGATGTACCCTTCCTACAATCCATTTCTGTTTCTTGACTGCTATTTACTCCATATAAGTGTAAAACAATTTATCTTTAAAACATTAACTGAAATCTTGAAAACAAAGAAAAGTACTATTTAATATGGTCAATTGTCGGATTTTATGTTTTGGTTTTTTTTGCTGTTTTTTCCCGGCGATGTAAAGTTCTTTTTCCCCAGCGAGAGATAAAAGAAATGAGCAGAAACTCTTCAGGTCTCATTCTCAAGGTCATTTATTCAAGCTTATCTAAAACATTATTTCTCTGCCCTGCCGAGGTCTTTCTGGCAGGATGGTCAAATGCATTCTCTCCCCTCAGAGGCGGTGTTTATCTTTTATACTAAAAGTTACTTACAGATTATTTACTAATTGTCTCCAATACCTATTCTCTACATTAGACAGTCAGTTTCTACTCTAAACCAAATAGTTATGTCCCCGTCACCGAGAAATGGAGAGAAGAAAAGAAGAAGAAAGAAACCTAAAAGCCACGAGGTTCCTCCATCTTGGCAATACTTACCCCCCCTGTACCCAAAACCCAAAAACTACTTTTACGCTCTGTAACAAACTCATTACTGCTCTATTCAAACTCCTGTAGCCTGTAATTCATCTTTTAAGGTTGGCAATCATTCCCACAGGCTAAAATCCAAACCACAGGTGTTTTGGGCTGTGTGCTGAGACCCCTGAGTCTCCAGGGCAGTCAGAAACTTGCTGATATTGACTACATTTATATACTAAATTAAATACAGGGAGACAAATATCAATGCTATTCAAAGTCTATTTTAATCATTTGCTACTTGAACAAGTAAATCAATGAAATAATTTATCTGAAGCTCACCAATGTTTAAAAACTCCTTTCTCCTCCTGTTCAAACCCCTTTACAGGAATCATGCATAAACAGAAACCTTTGTAAATGTGTCATGAAAGACAGTTATGGATTGCCTTGATCAGTTGTGAAAAAATTATGTTTAGTATGTAGAAAAATGTTTTTAAACTACAAGATGAAACAAATTTTTAAAACACCCAACCTTGAGCCAATATTAGAATGTGCATTAAGTTACCTTTTATCTTTAACAGCATTTATTTTAATGACTTTTTCAAATCACAGTTTTAAATGCAGCTAGCTGGTGCACCTTTAGATCAGCCTATGAATCCATATGGACTTGCTGGGGACTATATATATATATAAAGAGTGTGGAGACCATACATTTTAAAAATTCAGTCACTAACCTTGAAGTAAGGAAAAGTTTTCCCATTTAAGAGCCAGGTTTTCCAAGCTATGTGACACGAAGGCACTAAGAAAAGAAGTTTCCACTGAGTAACTTACACACATTTCAAAGTCCCCTAGTACCCCTGATTGACAAGTTCTATGTTTTACTAGTGTAGGTACACATATGCATTTGAGTATTTATGGCAGACCTTATACCACAGTAATATCACAGGTTTCCTTTAGTCTGGGAAGCTTCTTTGCTCACTGAAAATTTCCAGCAGTTATAAGTATCATTAGGACTTGCACTACTTCAATTTTCATTTCCTTGGGAATTATTCATTAAACACATATTTCACTATCCATAAACATCACTAGCTGTTTCTTTACATATTAGTCTTCATTTGCATAATGCCACCTACTCACAAAAAATTCAGTCAAACTCTTGAGGCAGTTACTCCACCTTGCTAGACAGATGTAAAACATATGAAATTGGTAAAGGAAAATATATCTAGACAGGAGAAATATTATCTCATGTAAAGATCATGCTTATTCTTGCTAATGGTGTATCTAGTAGAAGTAGATGTTTATGTTTAGTACATTACTGCCCATGATTCAGTAATGCAATCAAAATGCCACCTTTGCCTAGGCAAATTTTATTAACAAAATTCTTCTACTTTTTGGTTAGACATAGATGGTGGTTGTGTAGGTCAGACTCCTATAAATAAGAATAAAAAAAACTTATGCATGCTTTTTATTACAGTCCTATGTAAGGAAGAAAAAACGGATTTAAATCTTCTTGGATAGATAAAGAATTTTAAAAATATATAACAATTTCAATATGAATTAGAAACAATGTGTGCTTTAAATTTACAGCAAAATCATGCTATAAATAATTCAGGGGGAAAATGTTTCTTCAACAAAGAGGGAAAAGTTTAGAAGACAGAAAATGATTGTAAAAGAAACAAGGTGCGACAATGAAGGAATTTACTGTAAAAGGCTGAAACAAAGGGATTTGAAATGAGTGAAATTAAATAGATTTCTGAACCATATTCAGTTTGTTAGATCATAGTTAAGCTTCTAAAGAGCAAACTGAATTTTGTAATAGTTTTTGGAACTGAATTCAAAACACTAATCTGCTTCAGAAAAAGTAATCTAGAACAGCCCAAATTATCCTCACTGTTAGATAATACTACTACAGTAACAAAAGTCCATGGCCTTAGTTTAATGGAAATATAAAGTATTTTATTATTAAAAAATAAAAAAATGCTTGAGGAAGAGCCACAAACCACCTACAATGATCAATATTAGACCTGAAGAGTAAAGGATGAAGTTGGGTAATGCTAGAGATTTGTTCAAAGCTGAAGACAATTTCTCTTCACAATACAAACAAATATAGGATCTTACTCATCCTTAATAGAAAACATCATTGAAGGAAAACAGACAGCTCTGAAATTATTTCATAATGTTGGCAAGTAGCCAATAAGAAGATTAATTCTGAGTTGTCAGTAAAGATTGAATTGTACAATGGATCAAAATTATGACAATACATCTGTACCATAGAGACATGGAGAGAAATAAAGATTTGAGGGAGAAAAATACCTTTAAGGCTGAATTCATAGTAAAGATGAAAGGTTTTCTGACCTCATAAAATAATCAAAATAAAAATCTAACAATGAAATAGCACATAAGCCAAAAGATCTCTACCATATTGTGGTGGTTTAAGCCCTGGCAGAAATCAAGCACCAAGCAGCCACTTGCTCAAACTACCCCTTTTTTTCCCATCTACCACAGTGGAATGGGGAGGAGAAATTAAGTGAAATTTTTATGTTGAGATAAGAATAATTTAATAATTAAAATAAAATAAAATACAATAATAATGATTAATAATTATTATGAC
>VZTB01017132.1:104393-165129 GCA_013397245.1 Thryothorus ludovicianus | reverse complement strand
TGGATTCTCTAAATAGTCTCCCTTTACTCCTTTTTTATTTCCTTTGCTTTTACAGACTCTCTTATCTCCAATACCTGCTAAAAAGCTGACATCAAGCAAGGAAATAGAATAGAAATAGTTTTAGCTTCATGAAACCAGCAGGAAAATGGGATTTTACTATCTCTAATATACCAAAAATTCCACTTCAGCCTTAGAATTCAGCTTTCTTTCAAGTTTTTAATTTGTATAAAGCTGGTGAGCTCTATTTCCAATATTAGAAAGATAAATTTAAATCTACATTACATACCTTTTCATGTATAAATTTTCAACTCACTGCTTGCTTGTTACGTATATTGTATTCCTTGTCATATGATTTTTCACATGGAAACATCACTATGAAACCTGCCTAACTAGAAAAATCCACCACCCACTGCCATCTAGGCATACATCAGAAGCAGAGCAGAACAGCAATTCAGGAAAGTGTTCAGTTCTATGCAGTGTGGTATCAGATCACTGATCACACCCACACAGCTCAACCAAAATAATCTATCATGATAGTGTTGCAATTTCAAATGACTGACAAAATTTTTAAGGTATGAGCCACAGAGCACTAACAATGATTGACTTTTTCTTGTGCACTGAGAAGTATTCTTAATTTAGATTTGCAGAAACAAAAGAAAGATTATCTGAGAACACAACCAAAAAAAACCCCAAAACCTTAATTCTGATTACTCTATCAAAGAAGATATAGAATAAGAATGTAGTTTATTGGTTAAAATGATACAAAGAAAATTATGAAAAAAGGAGCCTTCTAAGCTAAACTTCCTAGGTAACAAAAGATATATACAAATATTTCATTTTCTACTTAGGTTTTTGAGACATTCTTGTAGGTCCCATTACATGCACAATATTAACCCATGAAATTGAAGCTAAAACAAAATGACATGTTGAAATTATTATTCTTATATAATTGCAAAGTGCTCCACTTTTCAGACCATCATGACCTGTATGTCTCTTTCTTGCATTTTTTTTTTTTTTGGTTCTAGGATTACCTTTCCTTGGCTTTCAAAATTGTGTGGGGAGGGACTTAACTTTGTCTCCTGAATGCTCTAGTGTTTGCCTGCTTTGGTTTGACCTTTAACATTCATTACTGAAGAGGTACGATTCAGGCAATGCCATTCTTTCCCCAGAGCAACTATTAAAACTTTATATTTCCTGAAAATATAAAGGAACTGTTTTAAGAAACAGAGAGCAGGTTTAAATCCCTCGCCATAATTTCAAAATTCTACTACAATTTTCACAAGATTATAAGCCTGTACAAATTCTCTGAGCTCTTGAAAGTTCTCTTGCATCCTCTGAATGCAATGCATTCTGCATTTCTATATCAAAACTTACAATATTGGAATTCACTTTTTGCATCTATCCAGTTTCAACTGGAATAAATGCTCAATGTGCTGAATCAAGAATATATACAATGATCAAGGTATTTTATCATTGTTTGCAACTTGCTGTTCAATATTAATAGACAGTTGCTAAATAATTTTAAATTCTGTCTCTGGCAGGCACAATCCTTGTGTTAAATTTGAAATGAACAGTATAAAACACACACAGCTGACTAGCAGTGTCAGAGACAAGTTTCAGATTTATTGGTGTGTCTTCTTTTGCAGTTCATATTCTAGTGTCTATTCAGGGAACTTAGAATACCTTTTAGCTTTCAAAACATCCCTCAGATTTGATTGCACCTCTGTGCTTTTATGGGTGTAAGAAAATGAAAATACCAATTTGGTACTCACTGAGGTTAGGCTAACTGGATAGGACAAAGAAAAGTGCTCTGAATATGACATAAGAAATTGTCAGACATGTTAGGTAATGAAAAAAGAAGCCGACAAAAGCTACAGATAGTGCCATGAGGGGTGGCAGAATTTCATCAGTGCATAGATGGAGTAAAGTGAGAAATGGTCAGGCTTCACAGAAGACCAATGGAAAGCACTGGATGCCTTTGTGAAGCAAAGTTCTTCAAGGCCAGCAGAATTTTGGTAACTCTTTCAGTAATGTTACATAAGCAAAAATCATCGAGGTAACAATATCAGAAATATCAAATATGAGTGTATATGTAGCAAAAAGGGGAAAAAATGGGGAGAAAGTAGTTACAAAAACATTGTTTACCTGACAGGAGAGTGGAGCAGAAAATGGCAGGTACAAAGGTGGAAAAAAGAAAGAGTTAGGAAAAGGAGTAATTAGAAATGCAAACCATGTGATTAGTGTTGTTTAGGGGTACTCGCTGAAGAACTCTGTGCAGTCTCAATCAGGATAATAAAGCCAGCCATGTTCTGACCATATTGCAGAAATCAAACCTGCTTCCCTGTCCAGCAGGGGAAGCAAGAAGTTGCTGGAAAGGGACCATAGTTATCAGGAAGGCTCACAGACAAACAGATTGAACATATTGGTATTGCTGTTGGCACCTGTCGCAGGCTTGATAGCATCAGTATCTGAGCCACCACATCCTAAAATCTATGGATTCACAGAAAATTTCAGACTTCAGAGTAGTTCTGTGGCTTTCAAGGACTGTATTACAAGATTTGGTTATCAACAGGATCCCTACACTGCATTCTTACATGTAACATCATAAAGCAGCATTCTTCTCTTAGGATGTGACATTTCATGAGACTTACTGAAGTATTTCCTCATTTGAATCTGTTGTATATTTCCCGGCCTAGAAAGTATAAGCATTAGATACTTATCCTTTAAAGATATCCTTAAGGAGCCCAAATATTTGCCAGGAAATGAAAGTACAGAAAGCTTCTGAAGTACAGGGAAATCTTTAAATCTCCATACTAAAAAGTCCTAACTACCTCATTATCATAACATTTTTCAGTAAGACAAAGGCAGAACTGACCACTTCTTTCCAAGTTAGTAGGAAGCCGAATGTAACAGCCTTAACTAGTCCAGACACTTACAGTGAAATGACATGTTTTTCTTCCTATCTGTTCCTCAATGTGCCTAAAAAGCACAGACCATCTCCAAATTCTGCAAAATCTCTGAAAGATTCATCACCACCCATATCTAGATGCTGTTCCTACCAGCCATTCCTACACACAGCCTTTAACACCTGTGATGAGAGAGTGCAGGGGGTCTCACCACGACGGTTTTTGTTGCCCTTCTGTAACAAATTCTGTGTGTTTTGTAACACCACTAAAGAAACTGAGAAAGCATGTAGCAGAGGAACAAATTACAGGATTTAGGAGAGAGAAATAAAGAGAGATTATGCATCTACTCATGAACACAAGTGGACAGCTATTTTAACTACATTTCATTCATATTCAGCTTCCAACTGAATTACACTGGCTAGTGACTTATGAGACACACAGTGTATTTCAAAATATAGTCTCTGTATTCTGAATGTAAGACAAATGCCATCTAAGGAAGTCAAATACATATACCCCTACACTGCACTAGAAGAGAACTCCAAACCTATCCCCCCAAACCCCCCCATAAAACAAATAAATAAATACTGATTTTTTTTTTAAATTACGTAAATGCAGACTAATTTCAAAGTAAAGAATAGGAACAGCCTGTTAAATGGAAGTATAATAGCCTTCTTCAAGGTCTTCTGGCTAGGATATTCATTGCCTGTGTGACCATAATGGGATTAAAGCAATAGCAGAAGCAGGCAGTGTGATGCTAATATTACTTATCACATGGACAATTTTCAAGTGAAAGAGAGAGGCATAAATAGAATAATTTGCTAATTTTTAAAATTAATTTATGCCTTTATGAAACATAAACACATTATGGACAAAACTGAGACCATGTAAATGAAAATTAGTTTTGTCATGGAGAAGTATAAAAGAAAGGTTAAGACTTGGGCATAATTGTAATGAAACCATAATGCAAATCAGCGCATAAATACATAAAAAGGTGACATAACTAGACACATTTTTAATTTACACAAATAATTTACTTTCGTTTTTAGGTACATGATAAGGACAAAAGTTCCTTATCAGTTATTCCTTCAGTAATATCCAAATATGAATAGAAGGTCAATTAAGTTTTTTTATTATAAATCTTTGCTATAAGAAAATTCCATTAAAAATTGCTTAGACTATTACAAATGTATAATGATTTTCTCAAAAATGCTTTGTGATAATTGTTTACTTCCATTTACTATTTTTCTCTTTAAAAAGATTTCAGGGCAAACTGAAGATTTTTGGAAGGAAGGACAAAAATAAATACAAAGCTTGTCTGCTACAATAGAGGAGAGAGGGTGGTAGTGATTCAGAAGCTTCTGAATAAAATTCAAATTAGGTAGGAAATTACTAATACCCATATACAATTAGTGCTTTAAGTTTAAACATTTTTCCTACTTTTGCCTGTAAACTATTCTTCAGAAAAAGAATTTATGCCTAACCAACAAGACTTGACCACTATTAACGTTAATATTTCAGAAAAAATTGTGCTAGTGTACTTGGTAGACCCAGAACTCACTATATACTATAATTAGAAAGAACAAAGCCATCCCTAGAAGGCAAATTGATGATCACATTTATGAGAATGAAGACTTTTTTTTTTTTTTTCTCATTTTGGTTGCTGCAACACAAGGAGTCCATTTCTTGTCTGCAGTCTATTTTTTCCAGAAAAGCAAACTGACTTATTAATGTACAGAAATGGAGGAACTGGATAAACACTTTGGAAGGGGAATAAAAAAATAGCATAAAGTTAAACCATGATTAAATTGAACTTGTTGATGGTAAGAGCAAAAGTGTAAGTGTGGAAAGAAAATGACTATAAAGGACTAAAAGTGAGAGTTAAGTGTATCAAGGGAAGCCAAGAAACAATGGGTGTTGGAGAAGGGAAAAGTCTCTTAACATCTGGCCAAGCAAAGGCTGAAATTTTGGAAGGATTATCATGATGAAGCCATATCAGGATTGAAGATGAGGGAGATGGACACAGGACAAATAAGGAAAGAATCTGTAGTGCCAGAAGAATGACATCAACGAAATAAAACCAAAAAGGTAAAACCCTGGGGGAGAAACGTGTCAAGAAAAACTGATTGAGAGTAGATAATAGCAACAGATGTAGGAAGGAACTGCAAAGACATGGAGAAGAACAAGTGGCAGGCAGATAATATGCCCAGGAAGAGTCAAAGAAAGAACACGGACCTAGCTGGAGAAATAGCAACCAAAGAGAGAACTCAACCTGGCTAGGCAGGAAGCTACAGTCAAATGGGCAAAAATCAGAATTAAAGATCTGTTTAGCAAATGGGGGAGCAGACAACTAACTCAGGTAACAACAGAAGCAGAAGAAAAATAGCTGGACAAGTCAAAGAAAGGAACAACTAAAATGATGAGCTAAAATAGGATATAACACCAGAATCCCAGAACAACTGACTTCAGATTTCTCTCTGAGCTTTGCCTGTACACAAACTGAATATGTACAAGATTTGCTCAGTTTTGTTCTGTAGATTGGATGCAAAATTTCTAATTCCGCTTACTGACCCTTCTGAAGGGTTATCACAGTGATTCCATTTCAAAGTTTTTCCCACGTGTGTCCAGAATGATGTCATAGCACAGCCTCAGATTATGTAGTTATTGCACACAGAATTTTCTACTTCATTTTTTACAGAAGAGGGAAGGCATATGTAGGAAAAAAGTAAACAGGAAAGGTAAGTTCTGTAAGTGAAAAATGCTGCCTTAAAAAAATACTAATTCCTCATACTTCTACCAGAGATATTTTATTTGATGATACCTAGTAACAGAAAACAAACATATTCCAACCCTTATTTTCAGAGTGGCTTGACATGTCAGGGATTTAATATACTACAGTTCCAAGAGGTGTAAATCAAGACACAAAATGCCACATCACAACAAATGCAGCTCATATTACTGGACATTTTTACCTCTTACGTGCATCAGCATGGCATGTGCAGAAGCAGATGAAGGGGATTGCAGATGTGAAAAGAAATGCAGAAATCTTCCTAAGGCAGTCTCATAGGTACCATATGGATGGCCACATGTAAATGGGCAATTCTGTATTTACAGCAATCAATTAAGCTTATGGCTACATTTCTGAGTGACAAGGAAAAAAACCAAAACAGGAGTAACCACCTTTTAAGTATGCATAGACCTTTTTGTGCACTAAATGAATTCTTGCAGGGTATATGTGGAGAACCATTATTTAATAAGAGACCTTACTGCATATACTAAACAGTGCCAAACTAAAGTTGCAAAAGCCTTAGATTTCCTAATGTTTGACTTTGCAGTCATAGCAGGGCTTTAAATGCCTAGTGAAAACATTAAGTGTGATTGTAACTGGAAATACAACAGTGGTAGTGCATTGTGCTGATAGCCTTATTGGGCAGAGAGTGCATCCTCAGTGGGTTCTTTCCTAGACTGAGTTCTGTCAATTCTTGAGAAAGCCATTTGAAATCTTTCACCTCTTCAAGACACACAAAAAATTTCAACAGTTAATGGATTAAAAAAGATCCAAGATTCCTCTAGACAGACATCAGTCAAACCACAGCAAAAGCCTAACTGAAAAAAATAGGTCCTTTTAAAACAAAAATAATAAAAATATATGCAGTGCCCTTTTGTACTGACTTGAAATCACTGCAAAGGAGAGAATAATAGTTGTTCTGTAAAATACAAACTGCTCAGTAGTACCCTAAGGACTGTTATTTTGACCAAAGTAAAAAGTATGTGATATTTCAGAGCAGGAACAGGTTAAACTTCTTTGGTCAATGTCCTGAAAAGAGTAATACACAACAGGAAATCAAAGAACACACATATAAAAAAGACTATCTATAAAAAAGACTGGTCTAGAAAATATTTATATTGTGATATTGACACATAAGAAAACAGACCTTTTATCTTGAAATTAGACTTTTTTTAAAAAAGGTTTTTGTTGCTTTTTTGAATCTTATTCTAAAAGACAATCCTGAAGTGTTTAGTTCTAACAGTAGGAATCAGTGATTTATCTAAGGACAATTGTCCTTCTCAAGACATACTCAGAGCGCTGAGTATGGCCTTTTGCAATATTCAGTGCACAGTGGCCTAAGCCTCTAAGATTCACTTCAGTTTTTGTTTTATTTATATAAGTAAATATTTAGATGTAATTACTGAAGTATAACTATTTTCTAGTTCATTATAATGAACTTCTAAGCCTTGATTCAATGACAAATTATTTAAATCTGTATCAATTGAGGCTATTATTTTAGTATTTTTTCTTGCCTCTCATTTTCTTTTCTCTTGTGATGTAAAATACTAACTCATCCATTGGGCTGAAACATCTGCTTCAGAAACCACAGTTGAGAACCTGATTGTAAAGGAGTTTCAGAATAAAAGAATATTTTCATAGGTGTCTTTCTAAATATGAAAGTTGAATACAACAAAACTGCTATAGAATGTTTTTGCAATGTAAAATCATGGACTGAATATTCTTGCTGCAATGCCACAAAAATGATCATAGAAATGCAGAATGTTCTTTCTCTAACAAGACACAAAATTTTTAGTCTCATGGAGAGCTCTTTTCACACTCGAATCACAGATTCTTTATCCATAAAACACACCTGACTGACCTTCAAAGGTAGCTTTCTCTCCTCTCTGCTTTTACTAATCTGTGGTTAATGCAATTTCAGTCAGGTCCTTGAAACTACTCATGAGGCTGTGCTCTGAATCAGATGAACAATAGCAGGTTAAAAAAAATCCAGATTATCATTCATATCTGAGAGCCCACATAGAAGATGGTTCCACAAACAGCTCCATTGTTAAAATGATGGACATGACCTGGAACTGAATGGAGACATCTGCCTTTGCCATCATAAAAATTGCAAGACTTTTCCCTAAATAACATAAAAAAGCACACATGTGTATACTAATTTAATGACTATTTTGCCAGTGGGAATTCAGTCAGTGTGCAAGCCCGGACAATGCATGATGCCTGTAGTCTACTTTCTTCCATCCATGAGATTAATCCTAGCAGAGATAGACATAGGTTCAGTTGCACCAATATGTTTTCATGCGCCTAGGAAAAGTGGTAAAAATACACTAAAAAGGCAGTCGGAAAACACTTTTATGATGACAGTGATAAAAAGTCAAAGGAAAGCAAGCTTTTGTTACAATTCTGTTTGAAAGAAACTGAAAAATGTAAGAAAAGAAACTGTCTTTCTTGCCTGGTTCCAACTGGGCCAGGGCAATGGGACTCTGACCATTCAGAATAAACAAAAAGGACTGCACCAGAGTAACACCAGACTGAATCAGTAAACTGGAGCAACCATCTCAGCTTTGAATGGAAACAGACTGTAAGCCTTAAACAAGCATCAGGACAATCACCAGGGTGAGGTTTTTTTTCATATTTTTAACACCAATATCAGCCATTTTTATACAACAGACAATGATATTTAAGCAACATGATTAGAAAAAGTGTGTGGGATCTGTAAGCAAAATTTTATCATTCCTTTTTACTGCAGAGGTACATTTCATGAGTTGAGTTTAATCTAAAAGCGGACTGAGAAAATAAACATTCTTTGGTTTCAATTTTATTTTATTGATTTTACGTTTTAAAATAAGATGCTGTAGTCCTTCATGCAACATTTAAAAGACCCCATATAATATTTCAAGTTCACACATCACTAAGATAATGACGTGACTTTGTTGCAACTGCTTTGAATTAGGTGAATTGAGACATTTCATTTCTCAAGTATGGAAAGTATTTCAAATACATATAATATAATCTTTAAATTATGTCAAAATCTTTAAATCTTTAGTCTTTAATCTTTAAATTCTGTCAAAAGGAAATCAAATCAAGCAACAATTTCATGAATGCTAAACCTTTATCACACAAAAAAAGTCAAGAAGACTTTGGTCTGCTCATGATAGGCATAACGAAACGGTTACTGAACTTACAAAACCTAATAATTTATAGATTATCAGATTTCACATCTGGATAATATGGAATAAAATGCATGCATCCAAATCAAAACATCTCTTCAAATTAAACTCAGGTAATTTCTTCTAGGTTTAAACAGTAGTCTTTAAAGGCATAGCACAGAATGCAGAACAAAGATATTAGAGGGTGTGGAGGTCTGTGGACTCTCAGAGGCATTCCCTGGTTTGGAGAGAACCAAGAGGCTCCTCTCACAGGATACCCTGTTTCTGTTATGCCAATGTATCCCTGTTCTACTTCCTCAGCCATCCCTGCTAACCCCATCCCTGTGTCACTCAGTCACTCCCTCCCTATTTCCCCATTGGTTCCCACACCCTAACCCCGCCTTTGTACTGCACCCATGCCCCTGGCAATTGGTCCCTGATACTCTCCTAGTCCTTACCATCCCTGTACTTGAATCTAGACCCTTCCTGTGAGCCTCACCTTTGATCCTGAACAATTTGCGTGCATGGCTGGAATAAATATCCCTGTGGAACCCCTACAAAGGCCCTTCTTGCCTCTTTGCCTTCACCATTTCAACAGCGATCTCAGCTTTCGAGGTATGTCTAGATTAGCAAAAGCTCATTCCTCTCTTCAGTTACAATGATTTGACAACACAGCAATGGGGGAAGCACGGCAACTCTACAATGATATACAACAAAATCCTATTAGCATCTGTCCTTTCCATTAAATGAACATGGTTTAGATATCACAGAATATCCTGAGCTGGAAGGCACCCACAAGGATCAGTGAGTCCAACTCCTAGCCCTGCACAGAACACTTAAAGAGTCACACCACGTGCCTGAGAGAATTGTCCAAACACTTCTTGAACTCTGTCAGGCTTGGTGCTGTGGCCACTTCCCTGGGGAGCCTGTTCCAGTGCCCAACAACCCTCTGAGAGAAGAACCTTTTTCTAGGATCCAACCTAAACCTCCCCTGACACCGGTCTAGGCCAGTGCCTTGGTCCTGTCACTGGTCACTACAGAGAAAAGAACACTTTCTGCCCCTCCTGTTCCCCTCATGAGGAAGTTGTAACTGCAATGAGGTCTCCCCTCAGTCTCCTCCAGGCTGAACAGACCAAGCGACCTCAGCTGCTCCCCAATGGCTTACTCTCAAGGCCCTTCACCATCTTCATTGCTCTTTTGATGTTCTCTATTTGCCTAATCTCTTTTTTATATTGAATTGACCAAACACGCTCTTATTTAAAGCACTAGTGGTACTTTCCTTTTAGAATCATAAGGAAAGCAGAATGGGGAGATTAATCTATGATAACAACACATGATGCAGAAACTGATGTCTCTCTCAAAATAATATGATAACACTATAGCCTCTTTTCAAAGTGCCTATCTTTTGCTCCTAAGATTAAATCCCAGTTTCTGGGTTCAGTTCACCAAATCTCACCTTTACATATCTTCTTCTAAGTATAAGCTTTGGAGTTAATTATATTAGGGTTTAGGATATTTTTCCTTTTTTTCTTTTTTTTTTTAAGACTTAGTTTGTTGATCAAGAATTAGTTGGCCAATCTTAGCCCAAAGGGACTCTTAAAAGTTGTTACTTATTTTCAAAACTACAGAGTTAGAATAGAACTGCTGACATACTAGTATAAACAACAGTAAAAAGTAGCACATGACATATTTAGAGATGTGCTTCTCTTCTGGCAGGGGAATTACTGACTGCTTTTGACACTCCTTAATCTTCCAATAATCGTATGGTAACAACTGTAGATAGTCTATCTTTCTAAAAAGCAGATATACAACAAAAATAGAATTTTGTTTTCTAGATTCAAGAAAAACAAAAGGACAGAAATAACTAAAAGCAAAGACCATCTTACTGAACTGTTTTTAGTCGCGAAAACTCCGGAAGAGAATCCTCATTGCTGTAGCACAGGCTGCAAATGATAGCATCTTTCCTACTGCAAAAATTATCAGCAAACACAGGAGGAATGCAGCAGGCAAGGAAACATCTGTGCACATGACTTGCACAGGAAGCAGTTTTTTTCTATTATGGCAGTGACATTGCAACACATCTGCTCTGATGGAAGTAGAATAAAACTGAAGGATAAGAATGCACCATGAAAAAAATATATGAATATAGACTGTACCTGGTAAACACGTAAGTATAAACAGCAGTGATTATTAAGAAGCTTGTAAGCTTGTTTCCCTTCAGCATTTGCAGTGGTGGAACAGCTGTAGTGATTAAAGAATGTAAGGACAACAAAATCCACACCCAAAGTTAATAATTTTCTTAGAGTTATAAAATTAGAGAATTGGACACAATTTTAGGCTTGGAACTTGAAGAATGGACTCATCTTGAATTTTTGCATTTTCTGTTTGTTTGTCTTTCCTAAATGAACCAGATGTTCTAATTTGAAATATGCACATATAAACAAGTAAAGAAAGGGATGTTCCTGTATTGTTAAGCAGCTTCTTTCTGGTATTATCACAGCAAATCCCAGTTACTAACACTAAAATTCCTATTCCTCGTGAGTCTGCTGAAGGAGAGAACAGAACAATCTCTGATCTCTTTTCCATCACCAGCTAAGCTGCATTTCTCTTGTGGCAACCTACTCTCTCTGCCCAACGTGATTGGATAACTGATTAAACAAGACTGTTTATTTAGCTGATGCAGTGATGTTTCTACATATCCAGAGACAGAATTTCCTCAAATCAATGAACAGTTCTGTTCAAATTTCTGTTCATTATTTTCTAACAGAGCATATAGAAGTGTGGAATTCAGAGTGGAAGTTTATAGAAAGTACAGTTATTCTACCACCTCAATAAATAGCCTTTTGCTTATTAATGTATCACTATTAGCATACTCAACATAAATGATAAATTTTATTCAAAGCCACAGTTCATTCAGATGATAAATATTATTTAATTCCCCCAGAAGTGTGATGAAATTGTTGGCTACTGGGCTGCAGGTTTCTGATTTTGCCTTAAATGTGCAATTGGACTTCAGCAGAAAACAGGAGTTAAATATTATGTGGACAAAGTAACACCTTTTAAGCTAAAAGAATAGTATCTGGTTTTAAAAATAAAAATTTCATTCATAGGTGAAAAGCTGGCTAAAAATTTTGTTCTAACTCTAAGTAATGAAAAGAAATGCAAATTATAGTTTGTGTTTAGCCAAAAAATATAAACACCTAATTTTACCCAGCACTGGATTTACATTTCCTTTTGCTTAAGCTTTTTAAAATAATATATAAATAATTTATATTGTAAAGATGCATGTAAAAATATGTTAATGGATTAGTTTTTAATGAGCTGTTGGGAGCTAGTATACTTATAACTGAGGTGTTTACTCTTAGGAAAATGCTGAGTGAGATAGCAAACCCCAACATGTATATTGTAGTTAAAAAGAGGTAAAACAAGTCTGAGGTAATGGAAAAATTTCCATTTGATTTTTCTAAACCTCCTAGGAGTTTTTGCAAGCCCATGCTTGTTCACATCAGTTCTTTTCAGAGAGGATATACAAGAATACATACTATATTGTGCCTGTAAGTGAAATCCAATCTAATGAATCAGTCTACTGTGAGAGCAGGAGTATTTTTCAGAAACAGTGAAAACCAAATTCAAAGGTAATTACAAGGAGTTTTTAAAGGGAAACTATGTTGTAAGATACAAAAAGACACTTGAACATGAATTTTAAAAATATTAATTTGCCTAAGACACAGTAAGTACTGGAAAATTTAGATCAATATGAGTCATATTCCACCTCTCCATGATAACACCATTATCTAGAAGCTGGCTACACTATGCAGTGCTCTGTGGAATGGACCTGCTGCTTCCTAAGGAAAAGCTGCCTCTTTACTTTTGTTATGATGATTAGACATTAAAAATTATGTGATGTTAACAACATTAAAAATATACTACTATTTATGGGAACGTGATATATTTACTACTGGTTAATAGCATTTAATGGACACTGCTATTTATAGAAACATGATATATCTATTACAGGTATTTGCAAACCAGTAGAGGTTAACCTGTATAGCTGTTCTTCAACTACCTATAGTGTCTAAGAGAATTGCAGTCCCATCTTCACACATCACTACATTTCAGATAATGTGTAACCCAATGTAGTAAATCAGGGTGAAAAACTCAACTGTTTTATTTCTTACCTAGAAAAAGAGAATAATTATATTGATAAGTTATTAAAAAGAAATGCTGCTAAACTTCTAATGCATTGTTAAAAATTCAAGTAAATGAATATAAACTTGACAAACAACAATTTTAGTCTTTTCAATATCCTTGTTAGAAATAAAAAGAAGCAAAGAAGAAAAACCTACTGAAAACTCCAGATAGAGAAGAACTACATTTGCTAAGCAGAAAATAAAAGTAGTAATGGTAAAAAACCTTAAATACATAGAGTAGATAAAAATATGGATTTTAATGATCCATGTGCCTGCAGAGGAAAAAAGATACAGTATGTGACAAAAGATCAATGGATGTTCATATTTTAAGACCTTGCTAACTGGACTGGGTAGAAGAGATAAAAGAATTTATGCAAGGGATGGAAAATCTGGCCCAAAAGATAGGAAGCCCAGCCTGGCAAGAAAATTGAGGCTAGTGAAAAGGTCTGTAAGCAGCACATAGCAGTGTATTGACTGCTGAGCTGCATATAGTATTTCTGAGGAAATGTGCTTAAGTAATTACAGTAGGATTTGTTTTGGTTTGGGATTGTTTTATTGTTTTGATTTTTTTTTTTCCACAAGTACAAATTATCATTGAATAAAAACTAAGACATTAATGCACTATGACCAAGAGGGAAAACCTGACAGAATTTGACTGTAAGTTTGACTGTGCATTGTAAAAATAAATCCAAACAGCTATGCTGCAAAGATGAGTTTGCCAACAAGAGAAAGGATACTAAGAACCAGCATATTTTTTTACTTTTTTATTTTTTTTATATTGCAGTTGGGAATTGAATTCTGCAGGAATACGCAATTTTACATTCAGGACTTGATGGGACCCCTTCTAGCTGCTACAATCTGGACCCACCAGAGCATTATTGTCCTACTTGTTTTGTTCTATTCTTCTGAATTATAGTCTGAAGTGATCCATGGCCAGTTTATATCCCCTTATTACTATCCCAATAATTATCCTTACTCTTAAAATACTATTATACCTCCCTGATGGATACACAACTGAAGTGCTTTCAAATAATTAATATACTTTTCCAAATTTATTTATATTTGTGAAACCATCAAAGTTGTTAAAATTAGTATGTATTTTGATATTTTCAGATCTCTTCTCTCTTAGTTCCCATAACAGTTTTGGTTGGTTTTACTCTCCTTTACAGATATAAAATGAAGAAGATGAAGAACAAAATACTATGAATGGAAAAAAATAGGGAGAACTGAATGTTAGAATAAAGTGTGGTCCACAAATGGATTCAAAAATAGATCTTGAGTATTTATTTAAGGAATTACATACAAATAATGATGTAGAGAAAGTGCACAATCAACAATTATCAAAATGTAACTATTAAAGATGAAATGCTTAAGAGGTTTATTTTTTTTACAGCTTGGCAACTGGAAATTTTGTAAATTTACCCACTACTGGTGATGTATAAAATCACTGCACTATGGTCATAACAATGCTGAATGCTGCGTTCCCAGTCTAAGTACCCACACTAAAGATAGACTACAAAAAATAATTCATGAATATATAACTGCCACAGAGCACCTACTGAACCAAGGATGTTCCAGCTATTCTACCATCTAAATCTGCAAGAAGTATGACACACAAAACTGAGATGAAGAGAAAGGTACAACAAGACTGTAAGTTTAGGGAGCATTATCTACAATTTCATGCATATTTTTAGAATAGATTTCTTATAATCAAGTGAAAGAAATTTTTCTTTTCAATCTTTGGACAACTCTGTCTGAAAACTGTAAGCTGTTTGCCCTCCTCATAGATTCATAAAAAAATATAGACAACTTGTTCTACGATACATTTGAGTCAAACACAGAAGAATACATCAGTTTTGGATCAGTGAATGTCTGGGCATGGCTGCACTTCAGTCAAAGGAACTTCTGTATGTCATACATTCATATATAAATGACATGAACCTGCTAGAATACTACTCATCAGTGTAACACATCACAAAACTCAGTGTGGAATACGAAAACTATCCCTCAGTATTCCTTACAGTCAGGCCATTTGCCTATACTTAATCATTCCAGTATTCCCATAATACACTGATAGAAACACACAAGAAATAATGTAATGTACTCCTTATTTTGGGTAAGAAAAGTTGCTGCTATCAAGTAGTAATAAAGAGAAATAAAAGATTTCACCTCAGCCTATTTGTAAGAATACACAATCTTACTCTTATCTACAAAGAAATATTCTGATTCTCCTTATTCCATCTTCCTCCACTGCTTTCCACAAACATTTTTTCATGCTATTCCCTACTGCTGAAGGAAATAGGCTTCCTTTCAGCTTTGCCTTCCAAAGGAAACTCGCTCCTGATAGCTCAGGTCTGTAATATACAGCTCCTGCAGAATGCTGGAAGTGGCTGGGTACATTATCTGGCCTCTGCTACCCAGAGCTAGTTGCCTGAATGATCATTCTCTTCGTGTTTCCTGAGGCATAAGCTTCTTCTCACTTCGCCATCTGAAGAATAAG
The DNA here is from genome assembly GCA_013397245.1 of Thryothorus ludovicianus. Lineage (NCBI taxonomy): Eukaryota > Metazoa > Chordata > Aves > Passeriformes > Certhiidae > Thryothorus > Thryothorus ludovicianus. Next base: position 149,596 of record VZTB01017132.1, on the reverse strand, counting down.
GAACCAGCAGTGGAAAAGGCAGGTTTATCTCGAAACTTAGCAGCAGAGACATGTAGAGCTCCCAGCTCTCACAACAGACAGCAATTCATGCCAATAACTTGTGCTTTTACTACACCTTAATGTATCTTTGGCTTTACTAAAGGAGACAATTCCTGGAGAACAGTGATTACAAGAGGATTCCAGCTACTACTAAAACAAAACACACTGAAAAAAAAAAAAAATCATTGTAAGCTGTTCAGTTCTCAGAAGCTCAAAGGACATGAAAAGTCCTAAGACCATTTTCAACCTAAAAGGTCATTTCACAATATGCAAAGACTAGGCTCATGATTTTTTAAAACTTTTATTTTTGTGCTACTCCTCTTAATATTGTTTCACAGTATGCTCAGTTACAGGCACAGATCTTTATCATCGGAGAATGTATTCTCTTAATGTCTTTACATTCATGAGGTTTTCACAGAAACATTCTGTGACTTTTCCTTCCTGCCAGCTTCATAAAAATTCTGAGAATCTAGATAATTTCTCTGACACACAGACAGCTGGAATACTGAGCCTGAAGGGTTACCAGCTTGTGGAGAATACCAGCTAGTGGCACTCATCTGGTACCTTCACAACGTAACTAGGAGAGAGTTGAAGTTTTAAACATAATTTATTAGACTTATCTTTGTCTCCTTTTGCATTCTCCCTCCTTCTACATGTGTTTTGTTTGAGTAATCACTTAGGTTTTCCTGATTTGTTGCCAAACTGACTCAGAAGAATGACATTATGTCAGGCTTCAGATGATGGATGAAGTAGAAATGCAGAAAAAGATGCTAAACAGTAAATATTTTGTTAAAGCCCACTAAAATCTCGAAGGTTTTTCAGATATCCTACATTCATAGGATAAGTTTTCAATATATGTATTTCCCATCTATCTGTGTGTTTGTACATTGCAAGAATCTGCATGTCAAAATAAGAAGCAGTTGGTTATGCTAGTGCTTTTTGATATATTAGTTAATTAAAACAAAATCATATATAACAATGATCAATTTGTGAAAAGCAAATTAATTATCTTCTTAGGATTATTTTTCAAAATGCAGTTTCTTGTAATGATAAATAATAATGATGAGCCTCTATGTTTAATTTATTTATACTATATATTTGATTCTAAGGGATAAAATCTAGTAAAATCCTAAAAATATTCTGTCTGCTTGAGGACACATATTTAGTAAACCCATCAGATTTGCCTAGATTATGCACATGGTATGTGGCTTTTTCGATCATAGTTACTATTCCAAAAATAATTTTAAAGACTTATTATGGTGGCATGGGACAAGAAATGTAACTCAGCATATTTTCAATGAGAAAACAACTTTTATTGTTTGCTTTTACAACATTAAAATCTGATTAAGGTCATTTCTAATTAAAAAAAGAAAAAGACACAAAACCAACAAACTCAGCACATCTTTTTAATGTCCTTTGACAGCACATAACATTTTACCAGTGCTGAAATACATAAGGATGAGCTAAATACTTACCCAGAATCACGTCCCATTTCTAAGTAGGTTGGTGTATCATGCGTTATTCCCACGGTAATTGTATTAGTACAACAGAATTTGAAGTCATTCATTGAGCCATAAGGAATAAAATTGCCAGTTCTCTAAGCTGTATATTTTTTTCCCTTGTCTCAAACAAGAGGAGAAAGAAAAAGAGGTAAAGACTGAACAGATTTTTATGAACCTTCTGCAGAGCTATGACTCTTCTACACCTTGTGTTTCAGGAGCTTAAATGACAAAAAAGGTATCAAGGAATCCTACTTGCTTTGATATTGATTTTAAAGTAAGTGGGGTGCCCATAGTAAGGACTGTTTTCATGTATATGTCTGGATGCTCTCATGGAGACGTATCTCTTAGACTTGACAGACTGAACAGATTTGGAATGAGGGAAAACTGCAGAGTTTTCTTTAACATAAGAACACTTAGATCTATAGGAATCAAGAGATTTATTCTGGTAAATTTTTATCTTGTATAATGTCCTCAATGGCCCTTGCAGGCTTGACAGTTTAGTGTCAATGACATCTTTTCCTGCAAGTCCTAAAATACTGCTCTCCTCCTTTTTCGAGTGGGACAGGTGTGAGTCCTGACACATGAGAATGACTGACATGTGACATTTCCTTGTAACCTGCCAGATAGTCTCTCAAGAGTATAAGTGGTAGAACTCTGCTAGATTTCATCTATTAGTCATGTACCCTGGGCAATGACAACCTTTTAAAATGCCCTATTAGAAGAATTCCTGGCACAAAAAAAAAATGTAAAAAATCACTATTAATGAATCTGAAACATGCTAAATAAAAAGAAGCAATATTTTAACTCCTGTTTAATCTGAAATGAGCTTTTATTTTTGCTGTTTGGCCACAGGAACACTCATAAGACCCAACCAGTCAGAGCATGTATATATTTTTCTACTGGATGTAACTAATTTACATGCAGAAAAGTATATTTGCTATATTCTTTCTTGTGGTAGCAGTACTTCCAGTTCCAAATTAACTTCCTTAATAAAAATAATCAGATTGTAAGAGAATAGAACTGCAGATCTTAGTCAAATTTTATACTCCCAACCAGATCTTTGCAATTAAAATCTACAAATACTGTGAAATGAAGTTTTTAAGTTGACAGGCTAAATCTCAAAGGATTAAATGATAACAAGTAAGGTTCTGGAGAAGGGCTTTCTGATCTCTGTTGTCACTCCCCCTCACCTGCCTTTTACATCAAATGAATACAGAATGAACTGAAAATAGAACTTCGAGATGCAGGCAGTAAGTCCTGACAGTGCTGACAAGCACCAGACAGTCATCATTGACATGGTGTGAGCTGCTGTGAATATTCAGAGGAAAGGATCTTGTACTCTCTTGGACCTTTTTCTGCTGTGCTTAGATAATCTGAAGAGTAACTTTCAAATAACTGGGTTTTAAAAAAGAGGTGTATTGCAGAGCCTTTCTCAGAAGAAGTCAGAGTCAAATTCTCATTGGATTTAATTTGGCCTGAGATTTTGACTGATTTTGACTTCAGGACTTGAAGTGTCAGCATCATAGCCTTTCTGGGCTCTTCACTACAATGCACAAATTTCTACTTTTGCCAGTGTGAACTGAGGATACGTAGCAGCTATCAAAATCTCAGTAACTCAAAATAACCTAATACCAGTTTTCCTATGAGACTGTACTGGTTTTGAGTGGAGACAAGATGTTATTTTAAGATTCTGTATGCTAAGTGCATGAACCATTACATACAATGGTCAAAAAAGTGATCTACTGCAGTGTTTCATACCCCATTGCTAGTTCAGGGTGTCAGTGTAATCAAAACTTTAAATCAATAAATTTTCATCTTTGCTTATGATTATGGATATTTAGATATTTGAATTCCTGTTTAAACTTAACAAATGACAAAAACAGATTGGAGTTGCAAGTTTTGATCCAAACTGAACTTGAGCTATTGAATATGATGTTTTCTTTCTTCCCAGCTCTGTTGTAGTGATGTCAATGATACTCAGAAAAATAAGAATGTTATTTAAGAATACAATTACTATTAAATTATGAATAATGCAAGGGTACGTTCTTTAATTTTATACCTACTAAAGTTTGCCCATCACTTTTATGACAATGCATATCCATTTTTTTTTAATAAATGAAAATGAACTTCACAGAAACTATTAATAGTATTAAGAAATAATTCTACTTTGTAACACCTGAGTGACATAACTAAATGTACAAAAGTGTTTTCCATAGATAATTAAAATGAAAGGAAATGTTCCTCTTGTGCATGTAAAATATATGATATAAGAAAGAGCTATTAAAGGTACTATTAACGTAAAAGCAACATCAGTACTGATTATTATTCTGTTTATAATTTAAAAGATATTTCCAAAATATTACTGATTTTTTTCAAGCTTCTTAAAATTGTCTTTCATTAGAATTTGATGAAGATATATCCTTTTGGTTTAAAAAAGTTCTGTAAAATTTGAATTTACTTTAAGGAACAAACTACAGAACTACATGTTTAATATAACTACTGTTTGAAAAGTAAAAAATGGGGAAAAAAAGAATAAAATCCACTACTTGGAGCTTTTAGTTAGAACTGTATAATTCCTTTTCTCACTTATACCTTTATATTCAATGTTGATGCTGAAATTGTTCTACGGACGTATTCTGAGGACACCATATTGGACCTCAGAGTATTTCCATAAAAATAACACATACTTTAAAAAGTAAAAATGCTATTTTCTTCACTTGTTTGTACACAGCAAATGTCTGTACATTAGCAAAGCTTATTTTCTCTGCATCTTTGTCAATGGGAATTTAACACAATTTGCAAGGAAACTTCTAAGAAAGCTTTAGTAACTGAGGAAAAAGTAGTACACCTATGTTAAAGAGCCAAAACAGAATAAAAGATTCCACAACAAAATCAGTAAAATCAGGAGGTAGTAAACTAGCGCTTTTCTAACTTCTTGCAGAGCTACCAATATAAGATATAAATGAATATAATATTATATTTCTCCCTATCAAATATATAATAATATGTATATATATATATAAAAGCATGTTTGCCAAAAGCTTTATCCAGCATTGACTTAAGTCCTCTACCAACCTCTCTCTGCCTCAGTGTACAGTTATATGATACATCTAACATCTCTTTCCTTGGTACAATCCTTTTCTGCTTACTCTTCGAAATAATGATGGAATACTAGTAGCACAAGTAAGACATGAAAATCATGGGAAAAAATACTGCTTGCAAAATCCAAATTTTTCCACAGATCTGCTGCATTCTCCTATCATATGACTGTTTAATGGTTTGCAACTCACAAAAATCCTAGTTACATTGGCTCTGATTCATGATTACAGGAATGGCAGGGAGACCTAATACAGAAAATGCCTCATAAAACCTTCAAAAAATGTAATGGACACTCAGTCTTTCTGCCAAAAAAAGAACTTAAGATGTTGTATCCATCTGCACAGCACCTGGAGCAGCAAGTGAGAGCAGTGTCTGCTGAGGATGAGGTGAGTGGATTTTTCTTGTTGGATGATCACGTTTCAGATATTTACTGCTTCTGTATGTTTTTTTTGTCATTATTTAAAAGCAAAAAACCTAGTTCTAATTATGAAATAGCCTTTTGGAAACTAATAACACTGTTCAGAGATTCCTGATGTGGGGAAGAAATAACACGCAAAATGCTAATCCAGCTGAATGGTATATGGAACAGACTGGATTATAATGTTTCTAGTAACATAATTTTTTATTATGAGTAGAAAAAATTAGCTAATAGTGTTAATATAATTTTATTATAATCCTTACTTGCAGTTAGAAATGGAACTTTAAAATGTCACACCTATGAAGCTAAAAAAATTCCCAAAGATAACAGCCTGATGCAGGAAATGCTGTATTAAAAGAAAAATGGAAAAAACATCACATTCATAACAGCATTTTCCTGCAAACAAAATCAGAAAAGAACACTTCATACTGCACTGCTCAGACCTAGAAAGAATAAGAAAAAGGTAGAAGAGGTAAGTGTGTTTTTAGTGCTTCTAGTTTGTTCAACAGAAATGTAATTCAAGGCTATCCTCCCAAAGAAAAATGAAGTGTTTTAGTAATTTCTTTGGGTTTTTTGCTTTGTTTCATTTACTTGTTTTTACAGGAAGCTTCCAATAAAACATCATCTCTCTCTCTCTCTCCCTCTGTGTAGGTATGTATATGCATATGCTTCACAGGTACCTGGGAAGGTATAGAAGGAAGAGCTGTGATGTGCTCAGTTCTGTGCCTTTGGAAGATGCTTTAGAAGATGAAGGTCATCTCCCTGGGACCAGATATTCTTGCTTAGGATATGCCAAATCTTTATCACACGGCAAATTTGATGAACCATCACTTGTTTCCAATGCTATAGAAACCAGCCTAAGCCTCCCAAAAATTCCTCTACACTACATTTTTCTTCCTCAGATTCAGTACAGTCAAGAATATCAGCCCTGTGTTGCAAATTCCAGAAATGAGAGACATGGCATGAGCTATTATAATTTTCACAGCTAATTATCTACGTATTAACACCAGAATGTTACGAATATTATTTTCTCCTGCAAGAAATCTCCTGCTAGTGCTCTGGGAAAGTTGATTCCACTTGACAACATGTTTTAATGTATGTGCTAATATGCAGAAAATGAGCTGTTAAAAATGCTACAAAAGGTCAACTGATGAAACTCTTATACCTGAGGGTTATATACAATATAATGCTCCACTATTTGAATCTGCAAAAGGAAAGCAAAGTTATTTTTGTATTTTAAAATAATGAATCCTTCAAATTCATTGTACATTTATACACTTCTTGGAAAAGACATAGGGGAAGTCATGACTCTAAACATGTTTTTCTTTAGTAAGGAAATACTCTGTAAAGGATATATGTAGAACTTTGTTTTTCTCCTCAGTGAAACAGCATCTGCGTGGACACTGGTTACCGCTAAAATAAACTATGTATTTTACAGTGGCTGCCTCACAGTGAGAGAATTGAGATTTCTTTTCTCCCTATCAAATATATAAACTTAATGAGTAAACTTTTTACAGACAATACCATCTTCCATTCAGCTGGCAGAAACCAAACTACTTTGGCTTCTCTGTTTCACTTCAGTGCTCGCATGATGCTGCTTCAGCAATATTTGGAAATGAAAACAAACAATGTGCAAAAAAGCCTGAAGGGACTCACCATCTTTTACAAGAAAAGAGTAAAGGCAGAGCTATCAACATACAACTAAAAAATGTTTTTCTCCCCAAGTCAATTTTTGCAGCAGAGTTACCACTTCTATAGAAAAAATAAAAATAGACAATTCAGACTATGCCCGATGCCATTTTAAGAAAGTACTTTGATAGAAATTGCTTTTAGTTCAGTCAACATCAGTAGAAATAGTCAAAATGCTAAAATACACATCACACTTGTGCATGACTCTGCTAACCAAAAAATCCTAGTAAGGGCCAAGCTCAATTACAGGAGATGCATTGCTTGTGTAAAAAACTGGAATTAATCCTTTGGGCTAGATGCCATTCTGTGTCATTGAGGCAAGCCTGGAGGTCAACAGAAGCAACATGAATATACAATGGCATGAGTGAAAACAGAATTTTTCCTCTAGCACTTAAGTTTTATGCAGCATAAAATATGTATGAATGCTTGACAACTTTTCCTTTAATTATATACAAAAGTGACTTTGTCTTCTCTCTAAAATAACACTGTCAAACCAAGAGGGTCTGCCAGAAACCTGTCACAGATAATAATCTATTTTCCATGTTCCTGAGTAGCATTGAAAAAGAAGATACAAAGTGTCAGTTCCTAGCACATAAATTAAAGTTCTGTGCCTGTAATTAGGCCATGTTTCCCTCCTAAAAAAAAAAAATTATGCCTAATATTACAATGAATTTTAATTATTTTCTTGCAAGTAATAAGCTAGAGATGTCGTGGAACATGTTGAGGATTAGTGAAAAATTAGATGAAAACTTAAAAGTTGCAAAAAACTCAAATTACTTGTAAGAACATTTGCTCTAGAAAGACTATTATTTCTGGTTTTACTCAAAGTGCAAATGCTGCAAATGCTTACTTTAAAAATAAAGAAAATTCTTCTTTCTTTCCCTTGCATTTGGATGAGACAAAAAGGTGAAAAGAGCATGGGGCAGTTTAATTAACATAGCATATATCTTCATACTACAGTGTTGTGCATACTGCTTAATGATTCTGTACCATTTTTTGAAACACTGTTACATAGTATGTATTTGAGACCTTTGATCTCCAAATCTGTCTCTAAACATTTTTCTAAGTTTACAGAAATTGAATATCCTATGGTCTAACCAGAGACTCCAGTTAGTCTCTAACTGAGTCTTCTTTTTTTTTTTCTTCTCCCTTCTCTTTTTTTTTTTTAACCCATAATAATTGCTTTTTTACATCAGCAAGGTTTAATGCCCACCAAAGACTTTTCTAAAACAACAAACTTTGAGTAAATGAGGCAATGACAGACCATTTTCCCCAATCTGAGAACTTTCCATTTCTTTCTACATCTGTAAGCCATCTCCTACTCTTCACCCTCTCTGCTGTGGTTCTTTGCTTCTGAAACAAAGCAGGATGTGTTTCTGCCATCTTTGTAGCCAGGCCCAAAGCATGATCCATTTCTGACCCCACTGTATAGCATGTGGAGGTGTCTCAGGAACAGTAGCCCCACCCTGGGGCTTCACTGTGTTGATGCAGATGCATAACCCTGTCCTCCTGCCTATTGGCATAACCTGTGCTCCTGCCTATTGGCATAACCTGGCCACAGCTACAGCAGTCTTGTCACAACAGCTTGGCTCTTCCCCTGGCCCTGGGTGCCCTTCTTCGGGTCACAAAATCCTTGGGAATATTATGACTCTAAAAATGGGCATCTCTTCATGAAGTGGTGAAGATTGCCTCATAACCTGTGATTTTTGCACTTTTTAAGCAATGACATCCAGAGTATGTTGTGTATACAGAAGGAGGAGGAGCAGGAGGGGTGGAAAGAAGGGGCATAAGAATCTGTAACAGGACAAACTTGCAAAGATATGTTGGAGGACAAGCCAGGCTGGCAGAGTAAGAACTGTTGGGTCCATACTATCAATTGTAATGAACTCCAGAATAGTCTAATGACTGAACTATTCCTGGATCTCAGTGCTGATTTTGGAGAAACTATTGATCCTGTAGGAAGATGATATCCTAGAAATTATGCAGGCTGTGTCCAATGGGGACAGTTATAGCAATAGGACCTTGAGATGAAAGAAGGAGCAATTTGGGTCTCCTGAATCCATTCGAGTGTTTTACTTTTTTACCAAACAATGATCTGTCAACTTCCTGCTTTTCCTAGCTGGCAAATTAGCTGAGTTAACTCTTTGACTGACACCTGGCTATACGCACAATGGTACATATATGTATGCACAGTGACTGTAACTTGTATTTTCAGTTAAAAAGTGATCTCATTCCTTTTACCTTCTGCTATTCTGCTTACTCAAAGACATTTACAGAACATCATAACTGCCAAACTAAGTAGGCAGTAGTAGTATGTCTTTAAGATATTAGAAATGGTTAATCATCTGCTGGGTTATCACAAGATGATAACTCTCAAATAGAAGCAAAGTAAAAAACACACTTCAAATAAACCTCATACTTTTTCTCACTAGTTTGCAGTAAAAATGAAATCTGCTACTAATAAACTAAAAAGCTAAGACAACACGAAGTCCAATCGCATTTCTCTGGCAATACTAACACCTACAGAAAAGTTTACAGTAACCACTACATCTTGTCATTAATAGCAATTCATGGAAATGGGCTTTCTCCAGGAACCACCTGTATGGAGGAAGAGGCAGAGATAGCAAAATAGCATATTTGGAGAGAGAATATAATATTTACGAAGTCCAATCGCATTTCTCTGGTAATACTAATACCCACAGAAAAGTTTACAGTAACCACTACATCTTGTCATTAATAGCAATTCATGGAAATGGGCTTTCTCCAGGAACCACCTGTATGGAGGAAGAGGCAGAGATAGCAAAATAGCATATTTGGGGAGAGAATATAATATTTACGAAGTCCAATCGCATTTCTCTGGTAATACTAATACCCACAGAAAAGTTTACAGTAACCACTACATCTTGTCATTAATAGCAATTCATGGAAATGGGCTTTCTCCAGGAACCACCTGTATGGAGGAAGAGGCAGAGATAGCAAAATAGCATATTTGGGGGGAGAATATAATATTTTGGATATGCAGTCTTTCTGATATTAGAAAACATTCCTTTCATTTCCCTTTATACTTTGTGGTGTCCTGGGAATACTGTTGTCAGGTCGTGCATAAACACAACAAATATAACTAAAGTTCTACTCTCTATTGTATCCTTTTGTTTATTTATTATAATCCAAAAGGAAAGTAATAATGGAAAAAAAAATCCCACATATTTACTTAAATCAGTACATGTAAATCCTCAAAGACTTAAATGTAAACTTAACTGTATTTTATAATGTCCATTCCAATAACACCATTTTTCTGATTGAAGAGGTGATGTTGGTTTTAAATAAGCATCCTTGGCTTGATAAACCAATCTTTCAAGAAAAGTTTCTTCATGCCCTTTTGCATTCAACAGAAAACATGCAAGAAGAGAATCCACTGAATAAAAATCTATGGTCTTAAGGTGACTGCAAAATATTGGACATCTCTGTAGCATTCAGAGCTAAGGGGCTTATCTTCCATTCATCAAAGTTAAAACAAAAATTTTCACAGACTTGACTAGAACTAGACTAGCAATAACTGATGCAGGTGTAGTAAGAAAAGGCAACATGGAAAGCAATGAAAATTGAGTCCACTTCCTGTCAAACTTTCTGAATTAAAGAAGAATCAGAAGAGTATGTTTCCAGCTAGCTCTGTCTAGATCTACTCACACAAATTACACTCCTTCTATCAGAAAGTTAGAACTATCATTTAACCACTGACTATTTCAGGGTTTTTGTATTGTAGGAAATTCAGGTCAACACAGTGAGTGTTCAAATAGTAGCTTTAAAAAGCCTTATGTCATCTTTTATGCTAAAAGAGTGACCAGCAAAAGTCCCATCTAACTCTGTTCAACAGTCCAGAGGAAATGAGACCAAAAAAAGTAAACTAAACTTCAGCCTCCTGTATAAAGTGAGAAAGCTTATCAAGGACAACACCCTAATTTATTCTTGGGATCCTTGGAAAATGTCAGTGAAACCAATATAGAGTTCCATTGTTCTCAGGGAAATATCTGATAAAGGTATCACCTATTCTTCAGAATGCATATCTTGTGCTTTTTAGGCAACTCTCCAGCAAATATCAGTGACATGAAGCAGAATTCACAAACCTCTGAACTGAACTCATCAGTTTTCTTAGACAAAGAAAGCCTGCAATCAGAAACTATATTTCTTGATCTTATTAGTTTGAGTCTACTGTTGTTCAGTAGAGGTGCTAAACCAGACTACATGGAAAATGTGTTCTAAAAGTAACTATGACTACTACAAGTATTACTGTATCTCCATTCTGTGAAATTCAAACTCACAAATGCCTATTTATGTAGTTGCTTTCCCTGCTTAAGGTCAATCACAAAAATATACAGAGAGAAATGGAGCGACAAACCCAGCTATCTGTGAACACTGCAAGTTTCTAATATTCAGACTTGTCTGATGCTGAGGCATCATTCTGTCTTTCATGGACAGAATTTCTGTCTCTCATCTTGATCCTGCTGACAAGTGCCTCAGGGGTATCTGCCTCCACTTAATAACATTCAGTGTATAACCTACTACAGTAATATGAGAAAGATCTAGTGGGAAATGTTGTCTTCCCACCAGAAGAGCACTTGTGCTCTGTGTATATGCATTCCCTATTTCAGCCTTTATTTAACCACCAAGGCAAAAACACTTCTTGATTCCCACCTAAAATGCCCCAGGGAATTGTCACTGGAAGAGTACCACTTTACATCTGTCAGAAAAAGACGTTTTATTACCTGAAGGATGCTATCTTAACCCAAGGTCTAAAATATAAATGAACTGCAATTCAGATGACTTGAGATCTAGCAGAAAGACAGAAGGATGGAAAGCTTCCCAGGGATTCTACAGGGAGAAGGCTGATTTATTTAATACAGATTAATATGACAAAAAATATTCATATCCCAAGTTTTAATATGTTTATGCTTGACAGGAGGAACTGAACTGAAGTCTTGAGCAGCAGCTAATAGAAAATATTAACTAATAGAGTTGGATGAGGAAAAAAGAAACTTCAAGCAGATGAATGCTACTTAAAGGCAGGAGATTTTGGACACTGACAATTTCTGTTTCTTATGGGCTGAAGGAGATTATGTCCTTTTTGCAATGACTTCTCATCTGTACTGTAGGGTAAAATCCAAGTGATCTTCATAGACCATCTAGTAGTTAAGCAGAGCAGAAAATCTTAGGTATGAAAGGTCAAAACTACTTATGAAAAGATGAATGAGAAAATAGAGGATAAATCAGGAGATTATTTTAGAATCTGCCATGAAAACCCAGCCTTTTCTCAAGAGGCAGAGATGTTATTCTATATTGAAACAAAGATTTGAGGTTTGCTTTAAAAACACATTGTAAGCCATTAGATGATTCCTCAGGAGTGTTGTTTTGAACATTACTATTGTTTCTTTGAGTAAAGCAGTACTCTCTGTGTTTTTTAGTGTTAGCCACTGTTTTCCACATTGAAAGCCTTAGAAAACTTTGGTTTCATTAGGAAGGAATTTGGGTTAAGTTGCTGAAGCAGATAGATAAAAATTAGTGGAAGGAAAGGAGGCAACTGAGACATGGTGACTGTGGATATGTCTATGGGAAAAGTTTCATAAAAAGTTTTTATAGTGTCATGGGTTGAAGTGCAAAATATAATCAGGGGTGTGTTATTCTATTACCATCTGTTGGAACTGGGATGGGGGGTAGTGATGTGATCTTCTGTTGATAAGCCAACTGATAAGAAACCATCAAGAGAAGTTTCCTTATCTCTTCCATGACCCATCCTCCCTCCAGGGATAGGTCTTCTGCTAATGGGCCATTTATTCCACTGATAAACTTCCATCATCCCATTGGGAAATCCTCCAGCCGGGAGGGGGGAACCAAGCCCCTCTACTTGGATAAAAACCTGAGACTTGGAACACCAAGTCAGCCTTTTCCACTGGGCTCCCAGAGGAAGAACAGGCCCGTCCATCACCACTGGACCTTCAGCGGATGGTTGCACCTTTCCTCCGGGAGCACTGCTTCAACGGAGCCACAACTGCTACTCCAGGAGAACTGCAGCCACCATTGCAAGTAGACTGCTGCCAACACCCTGACCAACAGGGTGTCAGGTTGCATTCTGACTCTTTCCGTGGGTTTCTTTTTCCTTATTGCATGTATTTTCCCTTTTTCTAATAAATTGTATTTCTGACTTGGAATGTGTCACTGGTTTTGCTTCTCAAACTAGAACATATAGCCAAGAGACACTTAGGAGTATGACATTTTTTAGTTGCTGATTTTTCTGTGCTCAAGAAAGACATTAGCTTGTTGAAGCTTATAAATAATATAATGTCATCAGCAACTTATTCTAATTGCAAGATTACAAATATTGAGTAGGCTCTTAGTATGTATTCAAACAAAATTACTTTTAAACTTCAGCAGAATATCAGAATCCTTTAATTTGCACAACTATATTGAAAATCTGTTTTCAAAAAGTTCTAAAGACAAGATCATGTTTTTCTTCCATCTTGTCATCCTAGCTTTACTTCCACCAGTCCCTTGTGTAAATCCAACAATTTCTAGAAAGTTTGCCTGCATCTCATAATGACAAAACCAAGAATTTAGTCCAAAACTATACAAAGCAATAAAGATAAATGTCTTGACTGTTTCTGAGGTTCTCTCCTATTATTAATCCCTATGCTGGGGCATACACAATTGTAAAGATATTAATCAAAGTTTACTTTGCAGAGAAAAAGTCAATAGGATGTTTAACTCTTGATTTATACATAAGTTCTAAGTATTTCACCTGCGTAAATCTGCACAGTAGTAGCCTATTTCTTCTAATTAAATCTTTATTTCAGCTCTCAGTGGGCTTGATTTTCCTCTTACTAACAGCAAGTTTATTATTACTCTCATCAATGAAATGGTGGTAGCATTTTAATGAGATTAATGTAAGAAAAAAGCAAAATCCAAGTTATTGACTTTGCACAAGATGTTTGCCAGTCTGTTCACAGCTAAGCAATGATTACTGGATTCTTAACAGAATACTGGGCTGGGCAGGGCAGGGGTTTTTCACTATTTAGAAATCTGTTTTAAAAATACAATTGGCAAGATCATGAAAGAAAGAAAATAATGTGCTCAGGAAGAAAATCAGGTAGTAATTCTAACTACAAGGGCTAATCATCTTTGTCCTTCTCATATGTAATACAAACTGAAAGTTCATATGCATGTTAATATAATATACTCCGTTACACTCAGCATTTTGTTATGGACAACCGACTGTACACCTTACTAACACAGTAAAACATTTATTACTATTTTTTATCAGCTTTTTATTACCTCTACCATTTACCTCTCTGAAGCCCAGAACAGGTCATGGACTAGTCATTTGGTCACTGTTAAACAACTTACAGCCAGGGCAATTAAAACCTGACATTCTGGTTTGTGAGGTGAACAAAAAAGTCAGTTGTTTTTAAATTGTGACACAAAAATCATACCTGCTACATACTACAATATAGGTAACCATCCCTGATTATTTTCAGCACATGTAAAATTAATATAAAATGTGGATTAATATAATATGGATAGATTTAATTATCAGCTGTGTAGAGTTGAGACTGTGGTTTAAAAGTGACTGAAGGCATGAAAGGAGCAGCAAGGTAAGAAGTATCTAACATAACTGAAGAAGAAAATAAAATGTATTTTGCCAAAACCAGAAGTTACCTATAGAAATATTCTAGAAACTGCTGATGCAAATATTGACTATCTGTGGTTTCTTAAAACTAGTAACAACAGAGTGAGAAACGGTAGGGATGTCTCGTATTAAAGATAATTTTTAAGTCCGAACAATGAGTGGAGAAGCTTCAGATACACAAGACCATTTTAATAGTTATAATAATATTATTTTTCTTTTACATATTCCAAGAATAAAGTAGTGGGACGACTTATCCTGATGATAAAGATGAAGAAAATTGATCAAGAGACTGAGATAATTTAATTGAATACAGTGAAAGCTCCAGCAGGTAGGACATGCAGTTAAATAAATGAAGGAACAATTAAGTGCCTTTTTGAAGACCAAAGGATAACATAAAATGAGACTCTAGCTGGGATCTGCTAACACTGTGAAAAAATGGTCCCTGAAAGAAATGAATGAACAGGAGGGAGGGATCTGTGGGAAACAAAGAAAACTTCTAAGAACAGACTGCCTGATGACAATTCTCCATTTCTCTGATTTTAAAATGCAAAGCAATGTCTGCACCATGATTCCAGTGAATCATCTACTATTACCAAAATGCTTTCCCACAGCATGCTATGTAACTTCTCATGACCACTGTATTTACACAGAAGTTAAACATTTTGCATTCCTATTTCTTTATCATTTTAGAGTAATCTATCCCTTCATTCACTGCACTTCTACACATAATTATTTTATTTTTACTTTTTCAAAGTTTCACCAAAATATATAAAATTTCAGCTGCTTTTCTTTCCTTAAACAAAATGCTCATATGAATTAGGTATGAAAGTTCTGTCAAGTCAACAAGAAAAACTTTTTCTCCTACTGTCTAATCCTTCCTAGTCATCAAGAAGCACTTCATAAAGTAGTAGTTAGGTAAGGAGGTTAGCTGTGCCCAGCTAAGAGTGACAAAAGTAAGAATTCAACTGTATTTGAAAAACTGGGAAGCTAGACTTTCCTGTTTGTCTGGTCTGAAATCTGTGCCTGCTAAGTTAGAGCTTCCTGAGTCAGTACATGCAACTTTAAGGTATTCAAGGGAAATTGTGATGTATAAAACCAGACAAACCAGAACTCTGTTCCGTATAAGTACCTTGGCTGCAGAGCTGTGAAGGAACAAGATTCTGTCACCTGAGCATCAGCTTACAGCTCTCTCATGTGAGTCCTACCAGACAGTAAAACTACTCCTATGACCAGCATTACACTGTGACCCAGAATGAAGTACCGTTGTTGCTATGTTAACTCAAAAACTGACATTAAAGCAACTAATGTAAACAAGTTTGTAAATTGTGAGAAGCATATAGAATAAAGATTTAGAGACTTTAACTTGCTCCTGGAAAAATATGCTATTAGAGGTGACAGGCAGAGATACAGCAGATATGAAACCCAAACCAGATTTGCATTGTGGCTGTGGTTTTAGTTAGTCTAATATTTTGTGATAACCAGGCTGCATTCCTCCCATTAGAGTCTATTAATACCCTATAGAATTATTCATACCCTACACATCCAGAAGGCTGCACTATGTGAAAGTCTCCTCTGTCAGCCAATGAAGAAATTTGGCACCTTTTATCAATAGGACCACAACAGTCAGAAATTTTTGTGGCAAAGGCAGACCATTTTGATTTCTAGAAAGCCCAGTAGCTTTCTGTAATATCATTTGTTAATTTCCTGCAGAAGAAGGGAAAAAGAAGTTTGCTGTGATATTTACTGTACAACAGCAGCATTCTTTCTGCAGCATTACCTGGCAGATGCCATATTTTTCTTTTCATTGTTCACACACACAATTTCACAGGCATTGAAATGCCTCTTGCAACAAAATAACAACGAAGTATTGAAATAAATCTAAGTTTTTGTGGGATAGCTATGGAGATCTAAAAAATATATACAAATAATTATGGTATGAATGGATCTCTTTTTTTATGAGAGATTCCCTAATTATTGAAAAATATTAGAAGCAGCCCAATTATTAGACTGCACCTAGAAAGGGACTACACTCCCATTTTGAAACCAAATTCCTTCACAGAGGAAACTGCAAGCCAGAAGGAAGGAAGGAAAAAGAAGAAATGTTGCCTCATAGATAAGGAATGATTTCTTGACAGAATAAGATAATTTATTTATAATTTTTTTAATCCAACAACTGTTTCAATGTTCACATACCTCTTACTCAATGAAACACTAAAGAATTTAATACAGTTGCAATATAAACTTTTAAGTTTGTAAAAAATTGTTCCAGCATTTAGGTACATAATGATTTTAAACAACACCAATCAAAATGATACCAAATTAAAAAAACAAAACACACTTACCCGATGAGATGTCTATCCGGTTCTTCTTTACTTGGGTGACATTGATATGGACACTGACTTTGCCCTCATTTATGTCAATCTCAATATTCCCCAGATCATCTGCAAAGTTGCTGAAGAGAAGAAGTCCATTTGGGTTCCAGGTCCGGAAGAGGAAGCTGACTGAAAAAAGATCCTGGCTTGGACGACCGGGGACCTCAAGGTAACTGGTGGCATTGAAAAAGACAGGCACTGTATGTGGCTCCACACAAGAAAAACTTAAATTTCCCTAAGTAAAACACGCACAAAAAAAAAAAAAACAAAAACAAAAAACAAAAAAAAGGTGAGATTCCACTAAATTTTTACCTGCATCTAGAAAAGTATTCTAGATATTAATGTTATCATTATTGTTGCTATTATAATAGTTACTGGTTTTTGCTGGATGTTTTTAGCAATAGCCCCATTATATTTTGTATTGTGCATACACAAAATAACAGGCAGTCGGCCCTGAAGAGTTGTAGTTTAAGAAAAAGCTTAGATGAATGCATTAATATTTCTAGTTAAAATATAAAGAAATCAATCACAGATAAACTTTGGCTTGTCTGTGGTCCCCATAGAAGCCTGTAACAGAACAGCATAAAAAATGAGTGCAGATTTCCAAATTGCCTGATATCAATATGTCAATCAATACAACACTCAATGTTCCAAAATAATGACGTATAATAGCTCAAAAGTCAGCCTGTCTGTTATGTTTTCAGCTAATGATACTACATATGCTTATATTTCAATTCATGAAGCAGAAAGATTTGAAGTAGCTGATCATGGACAACACCTAATATTTTTGGATAGTAAATAATTTTGTCTGTAAAAGAAACTGCAGTTTCTACACAGTAAAATATTATTTTTCAGGAAATACACAAAAGATCCAGTCAGCTTTATTGATCTATAAGGCTTTTAAATGTATTTGTAAACAAGACTAGAATTAGGGACATGAATTTTTCTCTCTGGTTTTCATGTCATTGTTCACAACAAAAGACCATATTGGTAGGATATTACCATTTGGTAATATGGGTAGGGTATTACAATTTTTTTTTTCCTTAGAAATCATACTTTGTAGTAATCTATGTCCAGAATTAACTTATTAGTGCATGAATGCAAATATAATAGTAAAACTTCCTCTGCTGAAGAATTCCTATAATATGTGGCAAAATGGATCCTGTGCTATGGTTAGGCCTTCTCGTGCACTGTTGCAGGTGGAAATTGTGTGGCAATTTTAATTCTATTTGGGAAGAATGTATTTTATCTAATGCAGTACAGCAATTATTACTAAAATCAATATAGTAGTTCCTCTGATATTTATTTGTACATTAAAAAAAATATTAAGGCTTGAACAACATTTTTGGAGGTACATAGATGTTTAGCGATCTGGTCCACCTAAGCAGTGTTCAGACCCAGGAGAAGTCAGTCATCATCTTTATTGCATAATTATTTTTAAATTCCATATTACCGACTTCCTGATTTAGGCTTTTATGTCACATTTCTGTATTCATAGTGTACAAATTCATCTGACAGTTCATCTTGAGGGAAAGTAGAGAATTTGGAAGCAAGATAGGAAATTTGTGTCTGAAAATGTGTGGGAGGAAAGACATAAGTAAATTTTTTTAAGAAGTAATTATATTCAATTGGAGATGACAGATGACGTCAATAAGAAAGCTTTAGCACTCATTTCCTAACGTCCAAACCAATCACTTTTTAAAGGAACATCACATCAGATATCTGTATCTTAACAAGATAAAGTGGTCTGGCAGAGTCAGCTTCCTGTATTGGATTTCCATGTAAAAAAAAACGAATAAGAATAATATTTTCTTGAGCATCAGGATTTTCTTGAGCACTTTGATTATTATGCATAATAACCTCTTTTTCCTGTAGAATATCAGAGGTTGTATAGAGTCTACAGCTAAAGTGGAATTAGTAATAACTATAGCATCAAGTTGGCAGCCTCCATGATCAATTAAGGAACACTGATGTTTCCAGTAATCTGGAATTAGAGATGTCTTTAAAGTGATATCCTAGGTTTGTTCCTAAATTTTATAATAAAATCTCAGCATTACAAGTCACATTCTTTTCCTGTGCCTGAGTTCCATGGATTAAAAAAATATAAATCCAAGGAATTAGGAAAAAACTAGCTGACACAACTAAAGACAACTTTTAGATAACTATGATGAGAGAAGTTACAGCTACTTTATGAGTAAAGACTGGAGACTTCCCTGCTAAGCTGCTTGTCAGTTTTGGAATGTTTCTTTGTGGTTTTGCTTTGCTTTGTGTTTTATTTTGGTTTTTTGGGGTTGTGAGTTTTAAAAGTTGCCTAGAGATTTTTTTATTTTATATTTTTAACCAACTAAGCATGAAACCAAGTAGTTTACTCATTTGTTTGAATAGTTTTAATCTAAACATTTCCAGATTTGCTACAGAATACCTGTGGTTAAACCACAAATTTTACATACAGTAAAAAAAAAAAGGTGGAGAGGGGCTGAAATACTATCTGTAACCCTTGGCTATCATTCTCAGTGTAATGGTCACCCTATGCATACAAACAACTTCTGTTGCATAGTTAAGGCAGTCCTGCATAGACACGAAAGGCTACATCATTTTTTAAGAGATGTCATCTCATGGTTCAATCACACATACCAATTAAGTATACATACCTATTAATGTTAATGGAACTGAATGCATTCAAATCCTTTTTCACATCAGTGAATGCATTTCCCATGAAGAGCCTAGCTGCATTAAAAATTTCTTGAGAAAGTAACACATAATTCTAATTTCTCTGCTAGTTAGCATTTTCCCTACTGAGCTATTTAGATTAATATGAACTGGATTATTGATCCTGTCTATGACTGTAGTTCACAAAATGACTCCTCTTTTAAGTACAGTCCATCTTATATAGACTGCTCACTAGTTCTAGGTCAAGGGTTTGTGTTAATCTACAGCTTGTCTCTGTAATAGCCTTTTCATTTTTCAAAGAGAATGAAATCATTGTCTGTAGATTCAGAGTGACTTGCTGAATAGTTTTGTCTGGAAAATGACATCTGGAAGTCAAATATATATTGTGCATTTATATTGAAACTCTTAGACTTATTAGAGAATTTTTCATACTACATTGACAGGGAAAAGGTAAAAACAACTTAACTTATGTAGCTTGAGCTGTGCACCATGATCTTTTATCTATATGGCAAATTAGATTCATGTTTACTTATAAATAAATTTTGCCTATCCCTATTTAAACACAATCCCTTGTGTAAAATACTGCTGTAAATTCCGTTCCCAATTAAAAGACCTACCGGCTGAATAGGAAGCTCCCAAAAGACAGGTAATAAGTTTATTAAGACAATACTACCACTTAAATCATGATGGATCATACAGTAGGGGCCAATGCACTTTACACTAATGTCATCTGAAATATCAAAAAAGAATCAAAATAATTTTTCCCCTTTACCTTCTGAATCTAAATCAAATGTGTTACTAAAGTTAGTGTTGGGTTTTATTTAAATTTAAAATACTTCTAATTTGTATTTCATACTTACTCTTCAACAAAGTAAAAAGTGCTTGGTGGTGATTTTTTGTTCATAACATATATGTATATGAGACAATATTTTTTAAATTTAATTTTGTTCAGAGAAAAATAAAAATCATCTTCTTTTAATCTCTGATTTTCTGGGCCTCCTCATTTTGTATAATTCATTTGTATAATTAATGCCCTTGCACACTGCATGACTTCTGAAATTCAACTTTCTTCATCCAGGAATATTATTTTCTTTCACACTCTTCTAAAATCCTCTTTTCTCAGAATTTATCCTTTCTTTGTAATAATTCTTATGATCACACTGATTACTTTGCTTGTATTCAGCTTCATTATACTGTGTGTGTTGGGTGTTTTAGGATAATACTCTATTTGGGGGAAGGTGTGTGACTCCTGTTATGTATTTGTACAGAATCTCCTACAAAGGAGCTTTGATCCCTGTTGGATTGCTTGAGTGCCATCATCACAAACATGCTTAATAACAACAATAGTTTCAAAAATGTCTATTTCTCTTGCTGAATCAGGATAAAAACTAGGAGAAAAAATGGTTTTGTAAAATTCATAAAAATCCATGTTGTTTTAGAATAAAATTGATTTTGCTTTTGAAGAGCCGAAGCAATTTAAGTAATTCTACTGAAAATAAAAGTCACTTCTATTTTTCTAGTCATTCTCAGAATTGGAGATCAACAGAACTATCAAATTAAATTGGCATATCACCTCTTGATGTGGCAAGAGCTTCTTGTGAGGATGTTACTTTCACGTTAAGTGCACAACAGAATTTTAAAAGTAAAGAAAGAAACAATCAGAAATATTTTTCAGAGACTTTACATGTCTACTAACTATGTCACACTTTTGAGAGGCTAGGACTTTAAAGGACAGGGTTTGCACTATAGGAACTTCTTAAGCAACATTTCTGTTCAGAAAGAGGATTTAAGAATATGTCCTAATAACTTGCAACAGACTTGATTGAGCAAAACAGAAAGATTGCTCATGCAGAAAGGTTCTTTTTTAAATCAGGCATTAATCTTTCAAAATCATGGTTATGCTAAAGCTGAAAATGCCCTGCAGGAAGTAAATCTCATGTGATTATGAAAAAAAATATTAAAAAAAGTTAAAGTTTCAGGAGTTCATTAGATGGGGTTGAAAAAGTTTTAAAACTGGGATCTTAATGAATGTATATTGTATTATTTGCCTTGGACAATACTGATGAAATTTATGTGTAGAAAAGGTTATAGAAGTCAGGCTGTATTAGTGAGCTTGTATAGGCAAACATCACATACTCATGATTCTCTTTTTGATTTCCTTGACCATTTAGTGATAATTTTCATACAATAACATAAAACTTCAGTTTTACTATCCAAGGATAATCAATCCTTTGCATAACATTATCACTGCATATGTATAGCTTTACAATTTATTACATAAAAGAAAATTAAATTGTGTAAACCTATATATTGTTAGCAAGAATTTGTGATTTGTGTAAGATTGTATAGAAGAAAGCCTTGAAAAGTTATTCAAACCATCTCAAACTCACAAAAATAATACATTTATGCTTTACCCACATTGCCTTAATATGCCAGCAAGCATTTTCAGGAACACTTAAAACTTTAAAACACAAAAATTAAAGTACATTCTTTCTTAATCATCCTGCCCATAAAGCCACAAGTCTGAACATGGAATAGCTATGAGCACCTAAGCCACAGCGAAAATAGAGTAAAATACTAATAACCTCTATATGTTAATAAGAAAATAATGATTTTCAAGTATAATATCTTGAGGTTTTTCAGATGTATCAGAAAAGACTATAGAAGCATTCTCATTCAAAGACTTTTGCACTCCAGTAATCCAACTAGCTCATCAGGGGTGGAATATTCCCAGGATTTAAAAGCCGCAAGAAAGCTGCAATTCATTTAATAATAAATCTTGTCTTCACTGGTTTTGGATTACTATAATTTGAGAAGAAAGGGAAAAAGCACTTACTACATTTTGGCTTTCTTTAAAAAAGAAAAACCCAAAACTATCTGACTGACACTAAAGGTTAATTTTTGAAAGATGAAAGAAGACGCGAAAAATAAAATTCTCATGCATATAGTAATTTTTTCTTTAAGTCACAAATGTACATAAAATAAGATCTTTGGGTTTGTGGTAAAATTTGCTTTGTGTTTTATATTATTGCAGTATGTCAAAAGAATATCAGCCACACACTCAAAAATCTTCTAGTTTTCTTCAGAAAGAAGAAGAAGGGTAGATAATGAAATTTTGATCTTACCACATTTGAAGGTTCTAATTTCTTCCTCTTCGCAAGGTCAGTGATATTATTGCCATTGTAGTTGATGCTCTCCATGCAGCCTTTGAAATTTTTTCTACTGTTAGAACTTGGCTTGCCAGAAAAAGGCATGCCTCCAAAGGTAATCTTCAAATGAAGCAGAAAAATGGTAGACCATTACTGGAAGGCAAAGACTTTTAAAGAATTTTGTTGCACATGTTTACTTTTTTTGAACACTCATCCATAACAAAATAGAGAGGAGGCAGCGCTGTTTACAGAAAAACGATATATCAAAATAAATATTGCAAAAGCAGAAAAATAGTTTTAATTAATTTTAACTATTTATTGTAGCCAAACCCAAGTATTATTCCAATTGTCAAAACAGTGAACAGACACACATCACAGCTATTCATATGTGAACTGCTTTTCTGACTGATATCAGAAAATAAGCATTTCAAATAAAGAAATTGGGACAAATACCCATCACAGTATTTTTCTAAACAAAAGTAGACTTGAAATTAGCTAGATAATCTGATTCAAATCATTCACTCAACTTTAACTGTATGCCAGAGCTCAGACTAGAGCACAGCAGTGGTGGGGCTCCAATGTGGCTTGTTATTCTGTTTTAATGTTTATATATCTACTTTATCAAGAAGAATTTACAGAACCACAGAGTTAAAGATGCAATCCCCTAGTAGACAGAAGGACCTTTCACTATCAAGAACATGCTTTTGTGATGTAGCTACAATCAATGCGGAGTTAGCCTTTGATTTATGTGGTCAAATCATCTCCTCAGAGAAGATCAAGACAGCCACTGCAAAGACTCAGTCAACAGACTCAAATAGGAATTTTTTTTGTCTTAATTGAAAAAAAAAAGTTGAATTTCATTATCCTGGGTAATTGATTCTGGGTTATCCATAATCTATACAGCTAAAAAACTTAGAAATCCATTTACAAACTAAAGGTGTTCATCTTTGATGAATTCTTTCTCAGTCACTCCATAGAGATGATACAGGTCTCTGCCACATATTGGTCTTTACGGAAATGCTTGGAAGTGAGTAATGTCATATGTTTTCATTAATATTTTTCAGCCCAAATTCCAAGAATAAGGGGCTCATGAGATTAGACCCTGGAATCAGTGTTAGGTAATTATATCCATTAGATGGTGGCATAAACAGTAATGACACCTAGCTTTCCTGCCCCAAAACTGTTCAGAAAAATATAAATTTGTAGTCTACTGCTGAGGTTTGGCAGAATGAAGCTTTTAAACATTGTTCATTGTCAATTCCATTTGTTATTACCAACAGCAGAAAAGCAGAGCTCTAGGCTGATATTTTGAGTTTTATATGCATGTGAGATATCAGTTTCTATTCCAAAGAAAAGGCTTCCACTTGGCATATACAAAGAACTAAAACTATACAGCTGAAGCCTAAAACCTTTATTTTCTTGTGTAAAAGTCATGTGAGGACATCCTCGGGTATTGTAAATTCACGTGATTTGACTTTAAAGAAGATTCAGCTTTTCACATGGAGAATTGAACTGTAATATTTTAATGGTTGTCAAACATTTTATGCATGCTATAATCATATGTTTGGATTAAATCAAATGTAAAAATGAAATTAAAGAAGAAAGAATTTTTAAACAAAAAAAAAGCAAAAAACACATAACGTTGACAGTGAGTTAAGAGCAACTTACAGGACTATTTTTTGATCTTGAAAATGCGATCAGAACTAATGTTTATTCATCTTCTGTGTTTACTTAAATTTTCTGAAAGAGATTAACTTAGAAACTCTTTTGTCTATGAAAAATAATTTTGATTCTTTTGGCTTTATTCCCTGTTAATCGCAAAGACAATATCTTTAAATTTAGTCTGTGGTGTCTAGCTCCAAAACCAATGAGAAAATAGTAGAGAAAGGAAGAAGAGATTAAGTCTCTTGAGTATATATAACCCACAGAAATGTATACACATACACACACTCAAATAAGTTCAACTAAACACAAGGAGATCCATGTATATGGAAAATGAAATATACCTTTGAGAACTGCCAGTGCGGTCTCTTTGTGCAGAGAGGATGGGAAGGTGAATGCACTGAATTCAGCTCTTATGAGGGATATTTGTTATGTAAACATGTTATATATACATATATATATGTATGCATGTGCACAAATTGCATAACCTTGGCTTATTGCATTCAGCCTTTTTCTGTAGTTCATTCTCTTGAAAGCCCTTAATAAAATCTATTTATATTAATTTTAAGTAGCTCAGTTCAGATCTTCAGTGCTCAATAATTAATAGAGGTACAGGCAAAATTGCTTGTTATTTTATCATTAGAGCTGCCAGCAAATAATGTAATCATAAACATTTTTTGAATATAATATTTGACTCAGAAGCATTTACAATTTTAAGTACTTTTTTCAAATATTCATATATTCTTGGTCAAAAAAATTGTAAAAATATAAGTACACAAGTTAATTCAAATTTTTTCCCATGACATAATTTATATTCGCTCTTACATCTTAAAAAGTTGTAAGGGTGGAAATTACATATTTGATGCAGCCAACCAAATTAATTCTCATTAGAAACAGTAAAGAGTGCAAGAAAATTTTATACAAAGATTGCAATAACCAACGTGCTGAACTTTGTGTACAGATTAGAGGAGCTGAACAAGCTCATAATAGCTGAAGTTGTAGTGTAATCAAACAACAAATCCACATGTAATTACTACCAGCACTTGTGTGCATTAACCTGATTGATTAAATAAGTTTTCTTACAACTTTCCTAACTCTTCATTTCTTCTTTCTAAAAAGAAGTTACTGATGACATATTTGTGAAAATACAAGGAAGTATTTACCTACCTAGGACAGGACAGATGAAGATCTGTATTAATAAAATGGTTCTAACCTGCCTCCTTTGCTAAAAATAAATACTAACACCACAGATTAAGGCTTTCTGATTCAAGAGCAAAATTACCACAGATAATAATCTACAGAGTGGAACAGCAGATTGCACCATACTTTAAAAAATATACTTCCTGCTTAGAGCAGCTGCTTTTAGAAATTTTTAAAATCATGTATGCCTATCTTGATGAATAACACAGATCTCCCACTTTAAAACAAAGGGCTGAGATGATTGTTACACCAGATGGGATTTGGTAGGCTAATTAAGAGAAACATAATTTACACTTAAGAGATAACACTGTTGGAAAGAAAATTTCAGGAAATGTAAGGGAATAAGTAATAAAAATAAATGTATGAAAAATTAAGAAAAAAATATGTTAGCTTTCTTATTGGACTTATCTTTATAAAACCAATTTGAATTAGAAGAAAGATGTTTCACTGTCTACCTCATAGTCTAGGTCCAGGTAATCAAATTCTCCATTTGTTCTGAAGTGCTGCATGTGTCTGTCAAGGGTGAGATTGATGTTCCTTCCATGGCGCTCTATGATGATGGAGTGCCAGTGGTGATCATCCAAGAGGCTGCCTGTCATCACAGATGTGTGGCCAAAAATAGAGCCGAGCTGGTTGCTGCCTGAGAATAGAAACAATAGCATTTCTCATCTCACACCAGTTAGGCAAACATTTTCCCCTTTCTTTGTCAATGTTTTGACAGAATCATACCAGACATGCAATAAACATGAGGAATTCAATCTGCTCTGAAGTTGAGGTCTGCCCAGTGGAGAGTTGCTGTCATCAATACAAATAACTAGACCAAATACAGAAAGCATCTGATCACTGAACTGTATATATGTATATATTTATAAATTCAAAATAGCAGTTATTTGGAAATGAACCTGAGAAGCAATACCAATTTCCAGTTGTAAAGATGTTTTCCTCAAGGGTTTTCGGCTTTCACTCCTACACTACAGAAAAAAAAAAAAAATCTGTCCTCTGGCCCAGATCCTGAGCTGCATTGGAACTGTACAGATTTATGAATGCTGTGGAGGACATGGAGCCTAATAACAGACTTTGGCAAAAAAAGCCCTTTCACTCTTGAGTTCTATGCTTTGTGGCCTTTACTAGTATCATTATATCAGCAAGCAGAGGGGAAGAGGCTCGGTGGAGACTGAGCTAACAACAACAAAAACCATCTTCTGCTAATACAGCTTATTTTGGTCTGTTATCCTAAAACAATCTTGCTATTCTGGAAGTCAAACTACTAGCAAAAGTACAATTTTGCAATTCTCTGCTGTGTTATCCAAGGGGTTTTTCCAGAGTAGCTGTGCTAGTCAGAGATCACATCGCCATCTGACTGACAGCTAAGCGAGCAAAGGTTGATAGCATAGATTCCAACTGAAGCAGCAAATTACTAATTCAGCAGTAAATGTAAAAAATTGCTGCACTGCTCAATAACTCAATGCAATCTTCCATGTTCTGAATACATGAGGACCTAAAGCATTTTTGAGGCTGAGAATTTCTTACCCTCAAAAATGCCTGCAACTGAGACATTAAAGTTTGTGCATGCTGAGAACATATTCTGGCAAATCACACTTCCATGGCTTAAGACATTACTTCCCTACAAATGACCATCCTACCTTTATGCTGAAGGCAAATGGTCCTGTTGGTTAAAAAATAAAATAGAATTGTATGCATGTCACTGAGCCTCAGTTTCTTCAAAATAAAGTCAAATGCAGTACAAAGTGAAACCTAAATCCACTTCTGTTTCCTCATCATTCCCCCAGTCCCTGGTGATTGAAATTAAGTCACTAGTAGAATGAGCAAGATGAGCCTCCTTTCCTACTGTGTTGGATGCAAAGACAATACTCTCAGATAGAGGAATAATAACACCATAAAGCATTACATCTTTTATATATTTTTATATAAAATATGTTGAGCATGTGCTACAGGACCTAGTCCCATTTATCAGCCCAATGACTTTAGAATATCCTCACCAAACACATATACAGAAGTTATAATGGCTTATAAAGACAATTTGTGCTGAAGAATATAGAGGAACAGGAAATGAAAGGGTTACTACTGCAATTAAAATTGTTACAAATAGATAACTTTTATAGGAAGGTGTGTTTTTCTAATCACTTGTTCATATTGATTGTTAGAAAAAGAACATGAGAAAATGCTAGTGGAAATAAGTATTATTAAATGTAAATGACAAATGGGAAAATTTTCTCTTCACATGTCTATAAAAGAACTAAGGAAAATTGCATGAAATCTTTTTCTAAGGTTTTTTATTTGAATAGAAAAATATACCTGAAACCAGATAAATGTGGGTCTTTTTTCATGACAAATATGCTTTATAAATCAAGTCACTTATGAGACTGTAGTCCTCTACTGGGAGGACTCTTTGGAAGGAGAGTCAGATCTCTCAGGAAGTATTTAAGGGGGCTGCTAGAGCATGTAGGAAAACCATTAGAGAGGCCAAAGCTCCGTTCAAACTTAGAATGGCGACTTGTATAAAAGATAATAAGAAATGCTTTTACAAATATTTTAATGGTAAAAGGAAGGGTAAGACCAACCTTTGTTCTTTATTGGATAAGGGAGGGAACTTAATAACTGCCAATGAGGAGAAGGTGGAATTGCTTAATGTCTTCTTTGCCTCAGTCTTTATTGGGGTTAAATCAAATATTACCAGATGGTTGTGGTTGTGCCTGAGCTTGCTGGCCCTGGCTGTTTGCCTAGATGGCGGCAAACACTGGGGTGTTTTCACCCCAGTGGTACCTCAGGCTCACAGAATGTTGCAGTTAGGTGCTTGGAGATAAGTCCAGGCATGCAAGAGCTTAGGTTTACCTTTAGCAAAGAGGCTTCAAGGCTTAGGTGAAGGAAAGGAATCGGTTCTGATGGAGGGTTTTGATTCAGAGTTTTATTCTTGGCCCAAAGGCCTGTAAATCCAGTAACTACTCCACCAGAACTCGCTACCGCATGGCTGGCTAGCCCTTTCAACCAGGAGAGAGGGGGAGGGAAAGGAACACAGGTGACCACCAACCAGGTACAGGGGGGAAGGTCCTAAGGGACAGAGGACACTTGGATGGCCCAATGTCTTTCCAGGGGTGGGAAGCATCTTTTGAATTCTGCCAACCACTCGATGTCCTTCTGGAATGCCAGGGTTGACAGGCAGCACTCATCAGGAAAGGAGGAATGACTGATAAATCTGGCAGGGAATCATTTGAGACGGGTCTGGGGTATCTGAGACAAACTATGACATCACACCACAACAAGTCTTTACTGGGAAAACAACTAGCGTTCAGGACAGCTGTCGTCTTGGGTTGATTGATGGTGTCAGGGAGCAGAAAGTCCCCCTGTTATCCAAGAGGAGGCAGTCAGAGAACAGCTGAGCTGCTTGGATGTTCCATAAATCTACGGGACCGGATGGGATCCATCCCAGGGTGATAAGGGAGCTGGTAGATGAGCTTGTGAAGCCACTCTCCATTATTTACCAACAGTCCTGGCTCACTTGTGAGGTACCAGGTGACTGGAAGCTGGCCAATGTGACACCCATTCACAAAAAGGGTGGGAAGGAGGTTCCTAGTAATTATAAACTAGTCAGCCTGACTTCAGTACCTGGTAAGGTAATGGAACAGTTTATACTGAGTGTCATCACACAGCACTTACAGGTTGGCTAGGGTATCAGACCCAGCCAGCATGGGTTTAGAAAGGGTAGGTCACGTTTGACCAACTTGATCTCCTTTTAGGACGAGATGATCCACCTGGTGGATTAGGGAAAGGCTCTAGATGCTGTATACTTGAACTTCAGCAAGGTCTTTGATACTGTCTCACACAGCATACTCCTGGTAAAGCTGGCAGCCCATGGCTTAGACAGGAGCACCCTTTGTTGGGTTAAGAACTGGTTGGGTGGTCAGGCCCAGAGAGTGGTGGTGAATGGTGCTGCATCCAGGTGGTGGCCAGACACCAGTGGTGTCCCCCACAGGGGGCTGTTCTGGGGCCTGTTCTGTTCAATTTTTTTATTGATGACATGGATGAGGGTATTGAGTCTTTTATTAGTAAATTTGCAGATGACACTAGGCTGGGAGCATGTGTTGATCTGCTAGAAGGGAGGAAGGTTCTGCAAAAAGACCTGGATTGATTGAATTAAAGGGCAGAGTCCAACATGAAGTATAATAAATCCAAGGGCCGGGTCCTGCATTTTGGCCACAATAACCCCTTGCAACGTTATAGTCTGGGGACACAGTGTCTGGACAGTGCTCAGGCAGAAAGGGACCTGGTGGTGCTGGTTAACAGCCAGCTAAACATGAGCCAGCAGTGTGCCCTGGTGGCTAAGAAGGCCAATGGTATCCTGGCCTGTATCAGGAATAGTGTAGCCAGCAGGGGCAGGGAGGTCATTCTTCCCCTGTACTCTGCACTGGTGAGGCTGTACCTTGAGCGCTGTGTCCAGTTCTGGGTCCCTCAGCTTGGGAAGGATGTTGAGATGCCTTGAGTGTCCAGAGAAGTGCAGCGAGGCTGGTGAAGGGCTTGTAACACAAGCCCTGTGAGGAATGATTGAGGGAGCTGGGGTTGTTTAGCCTAGAGAAAAGGAGGCTTAGACATAACCTTATCACTCTCTACAACTTCCTGAAATGTGGTTATATGGTGATGAGGGTTGGTCATTTTCTCAAGGCAGCAACTGACAGAATGAGAGGACACAGTCTTAAGCTGTACCAAGGGAAATTTGGGTTGGACATCAGGAGAAAGTTCTTCTCAGAAAGAGTGTTAAAATATTGGAATAGTCTGCCTGGGGAGGTGGTGGAGTCACCATCCCTGGATGTGTTTAAAAAAAGACTAGATATGGCACTCAGTGCCATGGTTTAGTTGGGGTATTAGGGTATGGGTTGGACTTGATGATCTTGAAGATCTCTTCCAACCTAGTTATTCTGTGTGTAATTCTGTGTGACTGGAACTAAAGTAACATATACAGGATTTCATCATAAGATTGCCTGATAAAACAATCTGTCTCTTTTCCTTTCCTAGCCTTCCTTCTTGGATTCTAGGAAGGCTGCTGAACTCCACCTTCATGTGATCTGTAGCTTCCTAGACTGATACTATTATTTTTTCTGCGAGGCTCCTAAGGGTGACTTTTATTCTGCCAGAGGTGATGACAGTGTCATTCTCTCATACATAGCCATAGCTGAGCCCAAATATAATTCTGGTAAGGTATTTTTTGTTAGTTTGTTGCTTGTTTGTAATAAGGACAATATATTGCTGATCTTGCTTTTCTATATGATGTTCTTTTCATAGTATCTCACACAGAGCAAAAGGGACAGGATGGAACTAAACATGCATGCACACTCCCCCAACATATAGAAAGGGAATTAACAACATTTTCAACAAATTATCTGATTAAATAATGTGGCTTATCAAATTATTATAGGAAAGAGGATGAAATGTTTGACTTAAATTTTTTGTGGGAGAGGGAAAAACTACCACAAAACTAAACAATCAAAACATACCTAAATTTAAATTTAGAATAAGTTTGGCTTTCTTCAGTTCCAAGGTGATATAGTCTCCTTGTTGTCCTTCTCCGTGGAAGATTACACCTTCGCTTTCAGAGGTCTTAAATTTCAGAGAGATGACATCTTTCAGTGTTTTCATTTTCTTGTTCCTGAATCTGTATGGTAACACTACATGACCATCAAAATTGATAACATCAGCCCCTAAAGGAAAAAGAAAATAAAATCATTGATGAGTGATTATAAATTCCTATGGAAAAGTAGACATGCCGTATGCAGATTGTACCTTAACAGAATAAAAAGTGTGCAAATATGCAATGCATTGTAAATACATTTTCTTTTGACCACAATTTAATACCATAAAAAGTAAGAACCAGGAATATAAATTTAATCTACATAATGCAAAAAAAGAAACAAATCCGATTTGGGAGAAAAAATTCTACAACTGTACTCAATGACTATCAGTTTCTCTCAAATACAGTTGCTGCCATGGCTGGTCATTAATAAATCATTTGATACTTCTTTAAAATTCACTATAGATATCTTTAAGGACTGTAAACAATAAGACATGAGCCCAGAGTAACTGTCTGGCAATTTTAGACTTTATGTAAAACAGACATAGGCCTCATCTGTTTCAGGAAATGGCAGGGAAGTTGTGACCTCACCTAATTTTGAGCAGAAAAAACCCAAAACTCTGTCATTTGAACTAATTCTTTTCATGTTTTGTTTTGTTTAAAATATATGGAATCTGAGGGATGCAAACATTTAAGGTCAATCCAGTATTCATATAAATATTGCTTAATACTACAAAATTTTGTGTTGTCTTGTTTTCATGATGTAATCTCTACTCTAAAGAATGAACACCAATTTTCCACAATTTTCTGGATGCTAGGTCCACAGTAAAAATAGCTGCAAAACTGGATTACATTCAGCAGATGCATTTATGCTGAATATGGAATCTTGTCACTTAAGCTGAGATCTGTAAAAGATTTCAAACAGATATTTATCTCTAAAGATTTACACAGATTTGTTTAAGAAATCCCCTTTGGAAGCTGCTAATAATCAAATCATCAGTGTCTTAGTAACTATTTGTATGAACATTTCATCCTCACTATTGGCAACTAACGATTTGAATCATCATTAAGTAAAATTCTTCATGTTCTTCAAAAGCATTTATACTCCTTACTGACATACCATATTCATTCCTGTTCTGAATGAAAAAAAGGATGACATTTTATCATGTATTCTTCAACCACAACTGACTCTTGCCTTCTTCTGTGGTCTACTCTTCAGTGATTTCTTGCAACTTTTTAAAATTCCTAACTTGTTTTTGTTATTATGGGGAGAATTAATTTAAATCTTCCATCCCCTCTCAAAACCACAGAGACAAACATATTTCTGTTGTGTAATTAACATGGAAGACTGTTTCAAAACTCCATTAAAACACTATGTATACTATGCCTAACTGCATTTATTTCAATTTGAATTTACATGACCAAGTCTTCCTAAACCTGCAAAGACTTCCAAAGTGATAAACTGTGATCCCTTTATTGTTAATGACAACTAAATTGTGAAGAATGTTATTCTTTATTTACAATATGAGTCTTAAAAATTACTGCAATATTCCATAATTATTATATATCCCATTTTGTCTGAATTCAGCAATATTTATTAGAAATATCACTTTTCTTTATAAAACACATCTTAAAATGCAAATTGCAATAATAAATATGTATTAAGCTTTAAGTACAACTAGAACTGTCAATCTGATCTAATTCTTTCAAATGACAAATTCCAGGCATGAGAGTCAGCTCAAAATTAAATGTCATATTTGTTGTGCAATAAATCCATCATAAAAAGATGATTTGACATACAATGTTTGAGATTGTCTTCCACAAAATTTCTTAAATTTACTTTCTGATGGTTACATGGTTGATGTATGGGGTATATCAGTTTTCCCCTAAGGCCAGCTGGCGCCATTTTGTAACATCTGAAAAGGTTGGCTTAACAGTCAGGGATCCAACCAGAGCTGATTGGGACCATGCGTTTTTTGTTGATTCACAGTATGTGCATGATAAGACAAGTATCTCTTCTGTTCCTACATAATTTTTACAGCTGCATATGTGTTCTCATTCCTTGAAAAAAATTTATATTACACACTTTAAAAAAGCTCAGCCAAAGGCCCCATTTTTCCAGAAGCTGTTCCTGAATTTCCATGTTTTGAAAAGAATTCAATCAAAATAAGAAACTGAAGTAATCTTTGATTAAGCAGATTTCTTTTATGCATGGCTGTACTGTCAGCATGGGTCTGAATGATAATTCAATCACCTAAAGTTTACACAGCAATTATGTTTTAGAGTTATCATATGTAGATGTAGTAAGCACATGTGTTCTTTCTATGGTGACACTCAGATATTTAATATCATTATAGTTACCATAGTGCAGAATGCTGCTCAGATAGTAAACCATATAATTCCTATAACTGCAGTGTAAATACACAATTTTTCTCATCTTAGCTACTCATCTATCAGCATTAGTAGGAAAGAGACCTATCACATAAAGTTCATTCACCTTCAGTCAGTGACTGTCGTCAGAGGCTACTGCTGCAATAGAGAAAACGTTCATAAGAAAATATAAAGTTTAAAAAACAAGGGAGAAAAAGAAGAAAATTAAGAAAGAAGGGGAAATTAAAACCTGGGATTTAATTATTTTTAGTTACCTAGAAAGTACAAATTTATCTAGAAAGTACAAAGTTACCTAGGAAGTACAAATCTGATTACTTGCAATTTGAATTCTGCCCTCCTGAATTTCCTATTATACAGATAGATTGGAAAACATTGCTAAAACAGTAAAAATATAATACCACTTTCTTTTGCCTAGGGAGATGTGTTAGGCCTTATCCCAGTAAAAGTCTGAGACTGCATTTTTTATTTCAGAAAGCCTTGCAAAGATTGGCAGGATACTGGATGACAAATGTGACCCTATTCACAAATCTCAAAGGAAGCTAAAATCCCTAGTCATACGTTTTCCTACCTATGCTTTTGTCCTTTACTTTTGGCTACGTGCAGGATTTGGCAAAATTTGATCAGGGCATCAAATCTATTTGATGATATTTTATTTGATGCTCCAAAACAACTTATTAACTAATAGTAAAGAAACAGCCCTAAATCAGACTCAAGCTCTGGAACTTCTCTATTTACTCTCTTTCTTGTGAGAGAAATACAACTATCCTCAACGCCAACACTTTAAGAATGAAGAAGTGCTCATTCACAATGATCCATGAGATACTGAGACTTCTTCACAGCTACTTAGCTACTTTGATCAAGGTACTTCCTAGAGCTGCTTTCTGTCACAGTAAAATAATAGTGATCGAAACAAAGCAGAATAGCAAAGTGCTTTCCAGAAACATGTCTACCATACAGTGAACAAAAATTGTGGCAATATGTTTCTCCACCTAAATTACAAATTTAACATGTATACATATTTATAAAGTGCTATTGATCTCTGAATGATTGACTCTTCAAAGCCTGTACCCAATACTTCAGTGGGATAAAAGACATAAAAGTTCTGTACAAGTGACAGACAGTGACCTTAGGTGAAATTTTCTCACTCTATTATCTCTTCTCCATTTTTCCATCTGCTTAAATTATCTGTTTAAACTAAATGAGCTTCAGGGAAAAGAACCTCACTTTTAGCATTCTTTTCTTACCCCATAGTGTGAACCTTACATCTGACGTGCTAGTAGTATAGTAATAGATAGTAATAACTGTACACTGAGCATCTACCATCGAAAAATATCAGCAATACATCAAAGCACCTTTGGCTGACCCAAACAATTCCACATCTGTAGTTTCACTTATAGCCATTAGTCAGGGGTACTAACATATCATTATGTGAAATATAGGCACATAATCAGTGTATGTTTACATACTTTAACAGCAAAACAGAATGTTTTCTTTTAAAAAAGCAAGGGATATGGCTCAAAATCATACCAAGAATAAAGCCCCATTTTGTTATTACACACAAAAAACTACATATACAGAAACTTCTTCAGAAAATCCTAATCTACTTTTTCAGTAGTTCCATATGCTTTCAACATGATAGCATGTTGAATTTGCCCCTGGGGTCTTTGCAGCTCAAGCTTCATTGGAACAAAGTCAGCTGAGCTCATGTTAGAGATGCATTGCTACATCTCACTTCAAAAAAATAAACAAACCAAAAAAATCCCCCAAAACAACAAAAAATGAGGAAGCCGTGGCCCAGCACAGCAGTCCAAAGATTGCCTGCCTCCTTTTTTATGTTTTCTTACAATGAGGCAGAGAGCCAAGGGTACCGTGTTTGAGCACTGCCTTCAGGCACAACAGCCCAGCCATAAGGACATGGGCAGCTCTGGCCTGAAGTCTGCTGCAGACAAACTGACACTGCCTTTACTCACTTTTTCAAAAGGCAACGTGCCTGACACAAAGGAAAAAAAACAACAAACTAATACAGATACAGATGTATGTTGTATATACAATAGTATGTACTTATTCATATTCTAGAAGCACATGGTGAAGGAGAATCAATCTTATGTTTGTCTTGCCTGCTTAGTTTCCACTGCACTGAGCCTGAATCCTGTTATCTGTCAAGTGATGTTTGAAAGAGAAAAAATATCTTTGCAAGGAGATGAGGAACTTTTTCCTTGCTTTTCTTTACATTACATACAGTTTATATATGGCAATGCAGTATCAAAGCAGCAAGTGTTTGGTCAAGATATATTTTTAACTCAATTCTTGGATAAATGACATGAACTTTACTCTTATTTTTTATATGCCTGTCAGAAACTCTCCAAATAAATCTGTGAGGAAGTATTCCCGAAGGTAGTGAGAATGCTTTGCCAAGTTCTGAGTGCAATATCCACTGAAGATACATAAAAAACATTTGGTACTTTAAATTTTTTCCATGAATTTCACAGCACAGACATTTTTCCCTTTTTTTTTATCCTAATACAATATTCCTACTATAAAAATTGCAGTCATTACAATGGTTTTATTTACTATTAATTTTTCTAACTTGAGAAAAGTCTATAAATATGTGGCTTTGTCATAATCTTCTGTCTTATAAGAAACAAATGCTACAAGTGAAATGAAAAGGAAACAGAAGCAAAATTAAAAAAGAACAAAAACCAAAAGAATATAGAATATATATAAAGATATGTAATATAGTGACCATGACTGAAAGTTGTCCTGTGTCCCCGCGTTTGTATCCTCCTGTCATTTTTCTTTTTAATAGGGAAATTAGATTCTTTCTGTTGCTATTAAACTACATTTTTATACAAGATAATTGTTGCTTAAGACAATTTTGTGATGAGTGTAGAAAACAGTGAATTTCTGTGTAGTTTCAACTAACTTACATTGGTTACTGTATACACAAAAGAAAAAACTAAAGCATTTGAAAATTTTATTAACTTAGATGAGATCTCCAAACACACTACAAAATTATTTTAAGTGTGTGTAAATAGGATGATTTTTCAAGGACTTAACAATGTAAATTTAATTATTTTTTTGGCTGATGATTTTCAAGCAAATTTTCTTTCATTGATTCTTCAAATTTCAAAGATAATTATTTAGAAATTAAATGGGAACATTTTTATGTATGCTATGTTTTTACTATAAGGTGGATAAATGAGAAAATTAACACATTTATAATGTACTTTGCAATTCAGTTTTAAGCTTATGAATTCTAACCACAGTTTGCCAAATAAATCATACAGAACAGTACATAGTAGTCTCCTATAGTGGACTACTACCAGTACCAGAGAGAACTAAGACTGTAACCCAAGACAAACTTCATCTCAGACAAAAACTATTCTTTCTACTATTCTGCTTTATGACTCCAGGAAGTCAATTACAATGCATGCTAAGAAATACAGTCTATTTCAAGAAGTCATAGGGAAAAAAGAGATTCAGCATCAATAAAAATACTGCTTTGATGGCTGTACATGAGTTTTTACCTTTTGAAAAGTTTTCATATGTATAGCTTTATATGGTTCATTTACGATTGTGAAAATTAAAATTCAGGCACCTTGAAACTATGAACTATACACAACAAAATATTCTCTATGATCTACTATTCTCTAGCTATGGTACTTTAAAATAACTTTGGTAAAAATATATGTATAATTCAAATACTAACATATTTAAGAAGATAAAGTCTGATTTTTGGTATTTTATTGTGCTGATTTACAAGCCAGAAGCATTCCTTGTAATCATAAATATATTTAATAGTTCTATTCTTCATTTTTTCCATCATTTGACATTGGATCTCAATAGGAACATTAAAGTATATAATTAAACTCTAAAACTAGGTACAGTAAAGAACTTAATTTACTTGAAAACAGCTAGCCTCTAGTAATGTTTTCACTATGTGAAATCACAAGAGTTCCAGGTCAATAAAAAAAGACAGCTCTGACTCCCTCACAATAAATGGTCAAAACAGGTCTCAATTCTTATTACACTGCTGAACTTACTCATTACTTAATAAAAAGAACTACAGCAAAGAAAGAAGTTGTACCATGTCTTACAACATTTACATTCAATTTACTCAGTGAATAAATGATCTACAAAATGGACAAGACAATCTATTAAAACATTAAGGAAATGGATGACTAGCTGGAGCTTTGGTTTTAATGTTCACAGCTACATGAAAACATGTAGACACACAATTGACCTAGAGATTACTGGTTTAAAAGTTCTCTTTTTGATTTCTTTTTGAGCTGATGCCACTCAATTCAATAATCTCCTGGTATATAATCTTTCCATGTCTTTTAATATCTGAATGCTCTCAGAACACCCATTATTCAATACCAAATTCTTCTTTCTCAGTCATGTTCCATATCCTTTATTCACAAAATCACTCTCAAACACATATTCCTTACTTCTTCCAAACATGGACATTGTTTAAACTGAACTCTCAAAGTGATCTGCACAGACAATGATTAAGGAATAGGGAGCATGGATCATTTTAAGCCCCTGTGCTCAGTTAAGTCTCATACAGTAAAAATCTCACAATTGTCAAACTTCTGCAGTTGACTGTAAAGAGCACAGAGTGCAAGACTGAGACAGACCTGGCTATGAGACACTCACATTTACTGAGTAACCTCACTATTGCCTAAGGGCAAAATGTGTGTGTCACTAAACCCCATTTCTAATAGATGTATAGTCCTTTCTTGCAACTGTGAGTCTGCTGTTGCTGCTGCTGCTAATTCAATCTTGGTGTATGAATTCGTTTTATGGAAACAGAAACTAAAGTGAATTTCTACTTTTGGCTACTGTATTTCAATTCAATGATGAGTTAATAAAGGAA
This sequence comes from Thryothorus ludovicianus, assembly GCA_013397245.1. NCBI lineage: Eukaryota > Metazoa > Chordata > Aves > Passeriformes > Certhiidae > Thryothorus > Thryothorus ludovicianus. Next base: position 111,267 of record VZTB01017132.1, on the reverse strand, counting down.
AATTCTTTAGCATGAATGACAGCAGAACAGCTTTGCACATTTGTACAGTTCAGTTTCACTGTTTTGTTTCCAAATTAATCAGAGATACATATCTTGTGTTTAGCACAAGGAAAAGCAGACCACTGAAACTTGATTCTGGACAAATAATTCAAAATAAGTAATTCAGTCAAATATTTTTTACTTTCCTGCCTAACATCCAACATATCTAAGATCGTGTATACCTCTACTGTACTCAATGACATCTTGCACATTGTGATGTAAGAAAGTATTTGGATTCCACACTTGTAAGCCATAAAATCTGAGCCCCAAACTCTGTCATTCATAGATCAAGTGTGAACTTCCTGATTGCTGAATCCAGTGTTTTCTATCCTTTGTATTTATTTTAGTGTGTTCAGTTTAAAAGCCCCACTCATACTGAAGGTTACAAGTCAAAGTTTTATTTTCAGATGATCTACATTCATTTTGTTCTGGCTTGGTTCAGTGAAAGTCTAATAATTTAACATGTAAACAGCCTCCAGTGATTAAGGTGCTACTGTAAAAGGGCATACAGTTAGCAATTTTAAGTGAATGAGTGTTGTATTTGAATAACAATTAGCAAAAAAATAAGGATTGATGCTGCATCAGCATCACTTGCAACACTGTTTATACTCCCTGGGAAAGAATTCCCAGAAGGATGCAATATAGAGCAATATGAAATGCTTAACTTACATTATATCACACATATGAAGTGAGCTACTTCCCTGAGAGGGAAAAACATTTTTGTTGCAAAAATATTCTCCATTATGAGAATTAGATCAGGTAAGAGCACAGTCACAAAATCATGAAGGTTCAAAGTGATCTCTAGATTTCATGTAGTACAACCACATGCTCAGAGTTTATTTGTGCATTTAATTCTGCCAGAAGCATTGATCTCAGTTAACTGGGTTTTCATCTTTTCCCCCTAACTGAACAGAGAAATAAAAGATTTGCTTTATTGGCAAGTGATTTTCCTATTTTCCTTCTGTTTATAAGGCTGCACTTTACAAGGTCAGTGGTAAATTGTTATTCTCCCTCCCTACAGCCACTCATGACTTATCTATAACTTCTCTCAGGGTTTACAGTTCAAGAGTGTCTCGTGTTGCTGAGCTCAAGACATTCAAATTCCCTACTTGCCAGACCAATCTGTCCAGCAGGAGTTTGCTTATGGTATCTCAGCCTAGTGACTGACTGTTCCTCCCTTGGGAATTGTACCATGCATTTCAGGTTTCCCTGCTCAGCCAACCAGCAATTCAGTTTCCTGAACTTTGGGCTATTCGCCATACTAAAAGCTAAAAAAAACACTAAGATGAGAGTTTCTTCTCAGGAAGACTGTAAGGGATCTGCTTACAACCAGTTAACACAGATTAACATGCAGCAGGTTCAATACTTACAATCACAAAGTACATTATTTTAATTATTTCAATTCTTCATCCATGATGACTGATTTACTTTTTCTGAACTAAGGGGTTAATTTCATTTAAGTTTTCAAGTTCTAAAGTAAATATTGGAATACTGGAATCTAAAACTATTGCTTCACTTCTTCTTCACTTCTTCAAATGCTTTTCTAGTGTTTGTCTCTAAATTTACAGGTTCCTGACAAAGAAATTAAAGTCAAACCTGTTACTTAATAGAGACTCAGATTAAGTAAGGAAAGGAAATGGCATTTTTGGTTAATCAGTTTCAAATGTCTGGAGGGCTTAAAATACTATAAGACTGTATCTCTAAGAAAAGAAACTTCACCAAAACCTGTCAAATTCTTTTTTTTTTTTCCAAAACTATAAGGAGTCTGAGTAAAAGCAAACATTTAGCTTTTCTTTCAGATGGGAGCCAAACTATGTTTGCAAATTATTTGGAAAAACATTTTCTTTCAGTCTTCAAATTATGCAAGATTTTTTGAGATGATGTAATCAATGAAATTATTTTTCAATAGTAATTTTCAAAACCTGTATCTGATTCTTAAAAATAATTCAGCCAGCTCTATATATTAGTGACTGTTACTACAGCAAATATGCATATTCACACAAAGGATGAAATTTCATAGCCTCTACTTAGGCTATAATTGATTATAGGAAGATAACACTCAAGATTGTTCTGTAGGTAAGAAAGGCACGGAAGTATGTAGAGGCAAGTCATTCCAGCCTCATAAGATGCTATTATTCAATCATGAAGCAATGAATGTTACACATAAATAAAAGGAGATGTTTTCCTAAAACTCAGATGTGGAGAAGTAAGTTTTATTGCTTAAAACTGCCACATTCCATTCTTTAGTGTTCTTTCTTTATGCTGGAACCAGGGGTTCAGAGAATTTTTCCCTACAGATTTGGCTGTGATGAATCTGATGTTTGAAAGTTATTTTTCACCTTTTATCCAGACAACATTGTTTAGAGTAAATCAAATAAGTCAAGCATGTAGCAGACATGGTCTTGGCTTACTACATTGCAATACAATTTAATATGTAATGTGATAGCCACATCTTGGATTATATATATCCACACATGGATTTGGTTTGTAAACTAAAAATGTTTTCAGTTTAACAAGTTAATGTTACATGGGAGGAAGAATTTGTAGATATTGGAGAAGACTTCATCAAAACAGAAAAATTCTAAGGTAACAAGTACAGGGCACATAAGCTTTTGTGAACTCTTTCTATCCATGTGGCAGCATCCTAAAACAAAATAATCAATGCCAATACAAATGCAGATACTGTTGTCAGGATATTTTAAAATATAAGTCATCAGTAGAAGAAACCTATGAAGATGTTGTTAACCTGACAATTTATGTTTAATTTGTGCATGCAATAGCTTGTTGTGCAGTCAGTGCTGTTTTTCCTCTTGTCCCAACATTTTCCCTAGTGAAAGTATTGCTGGACCAGCAGGTTATCTCAATTCAGTTTCTGGACTCCTGACTTCTAAAGATGTTCTATCAGAAATCATGTTTTTCAACACTAATACCAATGAAGGGTTAGACTTCCACCTATTTAACAAAGACAACTGACTAACTCCTGTGCTCTGTATCAATTCTCTTTTAAGGAAAGAAAATCTAAATATACTTTTCACCTTTTCACTTTTGATGAGGCAAAATAAATTCTAAAATAATGGTTAGGGGGTCAGCACATAAGTACTTACAGGAATGTGTCTTTGATGTTCAAAAGCATTAAGAACAATCTACTCTGTCAGAAATCAATTGGAGAAAAAAAAGCCATTTTATGTAAATATTTAAAGTTGTAATTGGGTTCCTATGCATTTACATCAATTTGAGAACTGCTGACTAATTATTGTTATCCAAGAAGATGTTTTAATAACAAATATAATTCATTACAAAGAGCCATCTTATGAATCAATGGGGGACTCATGCATATTAAACAAAAAAAAAAACAACCCTCCTAGACTATCTCCTCTGCTTTTTTTCTGCTTATGGAATCCTAGTCTTGAATAAACTCATTGTTTACTATTCGACTGCAATAAGATAATTTAACTTTAAAGAATTACCAATTCTGTTCACAAGCCACTAAATGTAAATATCTGCTGAAAAAAAGCATACCCTTAACTTCTACAGAAGTACTGAAATTGTTTTTTGACCTTTAATTTTTGCTTATAGATTACAACACATTTATTTCTGGGGTGTTTCATCAAAATGTAAGAATTGATAATTGAAAATTTCACATCATCAAGGCAGTGTTGTAGATACAAGAAATGCATAAAAATATTTAATGCATAGCAAGTGAAGATGGCCTATCATTTATACATAATTACAAATAGGGAGAAAAAAAATCCTTACTGATTAAAAATTCTGCTCTTCTTGTAAAAAATTACTCACACTAGATTTCCTAACAAAACCAAAAAGCTGCTTGCTCTTATGAGTAATAGTTAAAGGCATTTTTATGCAATTCCTATCTTCCTTTTAATTTTCATTTTCAATTCAAACAAGCAAACACACTCAAACAATGCCAACAAATAGTATACATTGTATTCATGAACAATGAAAATTGCACATGCAATGCTGTCCACGTTTAGATGAGTGTGTTTGTATCTTGGTAAATAGGGAATTATTTTGGTCTAACATTATTGCTTCAGGTAAGTAGCTTTGTATCACGATTATCTTGAAACTGAGTAGACTGGTTCACATTAACAGACTTTGGAGAATGATTTAAAAAACCACTATCTTATAATTTCTAAAATTTGTTGAAAAGCACTGATTCAGTGCCTTCTAGTAGATATAGTTTCTCTAATACTGCTTCATTTTTTTTCTTTTTTCAACCTATCGGGCTCTTTGCCAGGATTGTGTTTCCTTCTCTGTTACTGTGTTTGTCTGAGCCACTGCATTAAATAACAGAAAGACTGTCCCTAGTGTTTCATAGGAGATGTTAATGGTTAGAAATCAAATCTCCCAAAGAGAGAAGACACCCAAAGTACATATCCTAAAACTGCTCAGGGAGTAATCCTGAGTTTTTGAAGGAAGAGGAAAAATTAAGGATATAAAATAATTTATATTGATAGCTTTCCTTTTGGAATGAAATATGGATATTTTTGTTTATTTTTTTGATGAATGGTTTTGATTTCTCCCAGGAAATCTTTTATTATAATAATAAGAGTATGAAAGCAGTATTTCCTCCTCTACACAATTGAGCTTCAGTGGAAAGTCAGGCTTACTTGCAAAAAGTAATAAACACAAGGAGAACAAAAGGTAAAATATATGAAGGCTTTTTTTTTTTTTTTCAGATGCTTTAAGGATTTTGCAGGATGCATATGATAATGAGGAAATAATTTTGCAGAGAGAAAATCCCTCTGACACACTGCCAGTCCAAGTTAATTAAAGACTTTGCAAATGACTGCTATTGCTGCTGAACCTGAGATATCACATCGTGTGGAACTCAACCAAAAGTTTTTTCTGTTCAGCCTTGCAGACACCAAACTCCAGTCGGGACAGTTCCAAGACAGAAGTGAATCTTCTTCAAAAGTTTATGCATGCTTTCAGTGCTGAGCAATCTTTCATTTACTTCAAAAAGTAGGAAGACACTGTAGAGATATACCTGGGCCTCTAAGAGCTTTTCAATAGTCTTGGATCTCTATTTTACAACAGTAGGGTATGTCTCCATTACCTGATGGCCTTTGGGAAAAATATCTCTAGCTATACTGAAAATTATAAACTTACAAGATATTAGGCTCCCAGTTCCGATTGACTTCTAATTCTTACTCTTTTTCAACCACTCCTAAAAAAATTCTTCACTGAAATGTCTAATATATTTAAGTAAATATATTTTCAGTATTGTATTTTAAAAGAAAGACGTAATAAGAGTTAAAACAAGAAAAACCAATAACAATAAAAAAACCCAAACCTGTCCTAGTTTTACCTGATTGGACAATTTTGTAATATTGATACATGGATGAACCAATGAAAATAATAGATACGCCTTATGTGAACACACATTTTAAACCAGAGATGGCTGGAATAGCTCTTTCTTTTTCGGTTTGGGTACAAGTAACGTGGTAGCCCGGACCCTGTGTGTGGGACCGGGACTCTCTCCAGGAGACCACCGAGCCCTCTCCAAGCTGCAGCACTGGCCGAGCTGTTTTCCATCGCCACTTTCCCAGCGTGGCCGGGTGGGAAGGAAAGGCCGCGGGGCCCCGGGAGCAGAGGATGCAGGACGGGCCAGGCCCGCTCCGCTGGCCCCCACGGCCGGGCGGGGAAGGGCCGAGCCGGGTCCCAGGCTGGGGAAGGAAAGGACATCAGCCCTCTTAGTGCAACTGCTGAAGGAACTTAATGCAGCAACAAGTGACCGAGAAGCTGTCTTGGAGCCATTGAGTCTGAGGGGTGACTCTGAAAGCCTGAGCAAAAATTTTAACTCTTTCCTGACCAGATGAAAATTCCAAAGCATGAATCCTGCCTGGTGAGAGAGAGAAAAGACTGAGATACAGAGAGACACAACGTGAGACCTAATGTCAGAAAAAGTGAGAAAAGAATCCCAAGTTGAAAGGAAGATTGAAGGAGTGGCCATTAGATTGGACTTCTCTTGTAAGGCCATAGAGAATGGACTTAATACCCTGTAACATATAGAATGTTTTTAAGGGGATGCAGGGTTCTAGTCGTGGCTGTGAGTTGATGTAATAGTTATTTACTGGAGGAAATTGAACTAAGGAAAACAGAGAGAGAGAGAGAGATGATACCCTCTGCCCAGTGTTTTAAAAGTACCTCTGATTCTTGAGATGAAGGTGAAATAAATGAAGAGAACTTTTGTTTTATACTAGAAAAAACATCCTTAACTGTATCCTAATAAACTGATGTAGCCCATGAGAGGCTGTAGAAGGCTTACTCATAGGAGGGGATTTCACAATGGCAAATTTCCTTCCCTGGGGCAGGCCGTTTGTGAAGTGTGATTGCAAGAGAACTGGTATCTTGTAGAAAATCTCTGGTGTTCAAGAAGGACTCCTTTCTCCTTGGTGAATTGAGGAATGATTATTTTAAGAATGGTAACTGACTGAAAATCTCAATTTTTTTCTTTTTATATTGTAATAAAAAGGAATAGTTGGTGAGGAAGGAGAAGTGTTGTGAAAGTTTTGTTTTAATTCTTGGGTTTTTGTCTTCTTTTAGTGTTAGCTAATAAAGTTTTATTATTGTCAAGCTCAAACCTGCTTTGCTCTTAATTAAAAAATTACAAACTGGTAAGACAAAACCACTACACTGATTAGTGCATTGACTGAGAAAACAAACTAATCTTGCGACAAAACCTCAATCCATATTCTTTTCATTAATAAGGATGAGTCCTTCTGGTAGTAACTTTTTGAGTCCTTAAGATTGTTTTCTTCCAAAGATCGTTGATCCTATAGGGCACTGCTGTGCAGGTAGATGTAATTAAAGC
>VZTB01017132.1:64935-83719 GCA_013397245.1 Thryothorus ludovicianus | reverse complement strand
AAAAAAAAAGAAAGAACATGTCCCTGCTAAAATAAATAAGCTCCAATTACCTTGTCAATCTGGACATGTAAAGATTTCTATCTTTATATAATGTTTCTACATTACTATGCAAGAAAATTTCTAGAGGATTTGTAGGATCAGATTATATCCCATATAGCTGTTCATTATTTTTTATACTTATTGTTTATTATTAAGATATTCATTATTTTTTTACAGTAATCATATGAAACTTTCTAATTCTGCCTATTCTTCAGATTTTATCAGCCAGAATTCTAAGGTATAAAAATCACTTTTTTTCTCATTTTTGTATTGAATTATATTATTTTCATAATTTTTAGAGCTTTCTTCATTATATAATACTATATTTTCAAATTATAGAATTGCTAAGCACTTATGTGAAGAGCTTGGTTTTCTAATCTTCTAGATAGTAGAGGAATGCCAGCTGCTTATTAAGAAACAGGTCAGACTAAGTACCTGAAATAGGTATATATGCACATTGTTACAGTCCATATATTATATATTATGTTCTTTTTTAATGAATGTAGATCTCAGAATTCAAGTCACCATGAAAATACAAAGACTACACCCAAATTTGAAAGTGAATTTGCTTACAGTTGCCATTTTAGCTTGTACCTTGTCATTGTTGACTGAGCATTTGCAAAATGTTAAAATAGAATTTCAAATTGATGCATGTAAACTTATGAACATATTTATTTATAGTTTTCCTGTTGTATTTAACAGGTTCCACAACAGGTTCCACCATGAATTCCTAAAGGATATCTAATTCTAAATGTCCCATGAATTCTTAATCTTTAAAAGACAGCTAAATTTTTTTTCCTCACATTCCTACTTCAATTTTACTATTATTACATGCACTATAAAAGAGAGGGCACTGTACAGGTTTTAATCATTTCTTATGCACAGTGGCATTTCTAAAAAATCACAACTCTTGTTTTAAGGATTTTCCTTCACCTCAATCTGCACCAAGTACAAACAGGTACTTAGTAAGTGAAGTCTCTAAACCTTTTCTATTCAAAGTGCAATTTAGGAAGCCATCTAAATAGCCAGATGAAACCATACACAAAAGTACTTCAACTCGCAAGAGAAAAAAATTCCATTGTTTTGTTGTACAGTCAGAACAAAACTAGAAATTCTTCAGTATCATGAAGCCTAAAATATTGCATCAAATCTTCTAATAAAAAGGGCCACATCTGAAAAGAGTTAACATTTCTCCGTACACATTGCATGGAACACTTCCTCTGCCATTGTGAATTCATAACTTCTTGTGACAGCCTGAGAAATACCTAGACTAAAAGAAAAGCAGCAAAGAATCGAACCTCAGAAAGCTTATGAGACATTTGATGCCCTCATAACTAAAGCCATTGAATCTAGGATGTTACTTAGTTAAGCCAAATATATTATTTATTTTAGTATAATTAACTAGTACAAGAAACACAGCCAGAAGTTTGACTGATTGTTTTTTTTATGGACTTTTAGCCAAAGAGAATTATTGGACCGAACAGAAGTCAGCAGGACTCTGCAAGTAGCTTCATCTCATTCTCCAGTTAGTTGCACCTGCAGGAGGTGCTGGACAGAAAGATAAATGTTCCTCCTTTGGATGGGGATCCATCAGGAAAGTTGAAGGTAAGGAAAGGGTTGGCAACGCCTTGTCTCAGGGTGGAAGTGCTTGTTGGGAAATTTATGCTGCTCCAAGGATGACAAAGAATTTAAGAGCACTTCTGAATGTTTGTACACCAAGAAAAGCAGTATGAGAAACACATAGGATAAACTGAAAGCTCTGGTCTTGTCCCAGAGCTGTGATGACACTGGCCCTATCTTCTGGATGGCCCTGCAACCTGCACTGCAGAGAGCTGTTCTCCAGGGTGGAGCTCTCAGACATGGGTTCTAGCTTCTCATGCAGAGCTCTGGGCAGAACAAAACAAAACGGTTCAGTTGTGTTCTGTTATGCTCTATTCTATTTTTTTTTAATGAGGAAAGTAAAACCCACACACACAGGCAGAGAAAACCAAAAAAATTTAATCACTACTTCCTGTGGGCAGGCAGGAGTTCAGCCATCTCCAGGAGAGCAGATGTATCACATGTGATGGTTACTTGGGAAGACAAACACCGTAACCTCAAACATCCTCCTCTTTTTCTTTCTTCTCCCCAGTGAACAAGATGCCATACAGTCTGGAATGTCCCTGTGGTTAGTTTGGGTGACCTGTCCTGGCTGTGTCTCCTCCCATCTTCCCATGCAGCACCAACTTTCTCACCAATGCGTTTGTACAAGAAACAGAAAAGGCTTTGGCTCTGTGCAAGCCTTGCTCAGCAACAACCAAAATATCTCTGTATTACCAGCCCTGTGTTCAGGAAAAATACAAAACTCAACCCCACACCAGCAACTGTGAAGAAAATTAACTCCACCACAGCTGAAATCAGCACATTGATTATACTTTCATTGCCAGCTAACTAATGAACCTGTAAAGAATACACACAGTTGTTGCACTTCTCAAAGCTATAGTGCTTGAGAATATCTGCCAGTAGCCTCCTTACAATTACAAATGGAAAATAATGGAGTTTTCTTTTTTTATACCAGATGGAAATTGCATCAGATTAATAAAAATATGAAGAATAAAAAATAAACTTTTTTTTACTAAAAATTTCTTTTTATGTCAAATCTTTCTGAAATATTTGATTCAGAAAAAAATGTTAAAATTAAACAATAAGGTATTTGGAAATATTCTTTTATGTTTCAGCCTGAATTTTCTGATTTTGAAAGTTTATTTCTTAATGCACTAAAAAAACCCAAACAAAAAAGCACAACTTTTTTAATTTTTTTTTTTTATTTGAGTGCTACCTACTACCAAAAGAAGCCTATATATTTGTCAATGATAACTGCTGAAAGTAAAAAATAGACTGAAGCCTATTCTCACTTATTTTTCATGCAAAACTATATGAACACATATATAGGTACAATCACAACTGTTCTTTCTTGGAGAGGCCATAGAGAAGAAAAATCTGTACTGAGAATACTTATAAAGATAGAAGGTATTTTTTGTCTTAAATTACAAAACTCTTCTGTTAAATGGCTAACATGACCTGAGACTATCTAGAGGATAGAAAGTGTCCATTTTCATGACCTTAAGGAAAAAAAAATCTTTTGTCTGACAAAAAGATAGGAAAAAATACACTAACAAGGAAGCAAACTTGCCAACAGAGCACAAATGCAAACAGATCTTTAAAAGTTTACAAAGAAAAAGTTCACAGTTCTTTTCCCTCACTCTCCATAGTTTAGAGATGAGTATTCATAGCTTTAATGTCAGAAGGAGAATATCAATCTATGTTTGCCACTGATGAGCTGTGAAGATGAAGGCTAAAAATCAAACACTCAGGCCTAAATAGGCACAGAAGTTTCCAGGACAGAAATACTGAAATCTAAGAGAAAAGGGGGACAACAGTTGGATGCTTAGAAGAACTCTTTACTGTCCAAACCACTGATACAAGGAAAGATTTTTGTAGGTCACAGCAGCCTCTGCTAAATGATTCTTTCAGTTCTGTTTTTCCCTCACATTATAGTCCTTTTATATTCAAAGAACCATCACAGCAAGTTAGTAAAGCTTCTAGAAATATTATATGATTTCACAAAATGAACACTTCAAAATTATTCTTCCATTTTGACAGTTAATATTTCTACGAAGTTTCATCACTTAGGTGGACAGAAAAGTCTGACCAGAAAACTTAATGGCACATTTATTGTAAGCAATAAAATGTTATAAGAAGCGCTAAGAAATTTTGTGCAGATTATTGGACTATGTAAGCACCTTCACCTTTTAGGCATATATTCACACATGTACCAAAAGTGTAAGAGCAGAAATAGGTATTCGTACATTTATTAACACATTATTATTTATTTTATTTACCACAGGGTATTTCAATAGGAATCATGACACTTTAAGGAACTTTGGATCATCCTTTTTTCTTCATGCTATATGCTGGTGAAACAAAATGTCCAAGGTATAACTTTGAATTTGGCCAAGTGAAACTTAATAAAATTCATCAAAAGGAAAATGAAGCAGCTTTCTCATCTACTTTAAACAGTTGTTTTGCAATTTGGATGCAACAGATTATTTTGGACAATATGTAAGTTTCCCTTTAAGTGTGTATGTCAACCATGGGAGACAGCAAGTTAGTTAGTGCTTATAGCATGAAACCAAGCTAAGCAGATTTCAAATAAGTAAATTTCCTAGCAGCTAAGTATAGCTGAATGCAGAATTAACTGTCAAAGAAAACAATATTTTAAGTAAAAGTCACTGCAGGCAAACAAGATTAACTACAACCAAAAGATCTGTTCAGCCCACAGGTTTTACCACTTTAATATTTCTGAATTATTTCTTGCAAATATTCATGAAGTTCACTCCTTAAGAGCATCTCCAAATCTTGATTTAGTTCTTGTAGCATGATTCTATAACCAAAATTTTCTTCACTTTACAATTTTTAGAGTAAATGCTCACCATGAAATGATTCATTATTTCATGAACAACCACAAGACTAGGATTACTATTTTTCCTTCTTTTCCCTCCCTCACTAAGGTAAATACGAAAACCAACCATCTATCAGAAAATGAAAACAGTAATATTTGACATAGGTACATGTAGTAGGGCTAATATCTGAAAAAGAACAGATTTGCAAATGTAGGTCATGTGAAATTTGTTCAGTCCCACTGCTTCCTAAGTATTAGCAAATAGAGTTGGTCAGTGAAGGTAAACACCTTGCCTTGCAGCCATTTATGGAGCTTTATAATTGTTCCTGCCACCTATTTGCCTTAAGTATATTGAATAGTTGCATGGCTTTCTGCCATTTCCAGGTGTTTGGTTTTTTTTCCAAGTATATTACAATTCAGAAGTGAGTTATCTGGAATTGGAAAATTCTTACCATCAGGTGTGCAATTGCATCAAAAAGATACAAATGTACTGTTTAGGTTCAGAAAATCAGCACAGCCATATAAAACCTCCTCTATGAATAAAGGTATTGTGAGTATTTTCCACTCATAGGATTTCATAACCCAGAAGGCCTCTTTCAGTTACCTCGATAAACACAGTCAAAGCCTATGAAATAATATGTTTATTGCCCTTTTCTTGTAGGCATCCATCTGCCAAAGGACACAGATTAAGGGAAGTATTCATATGGCAATGATCCTGCAGGAGCTTATTATGATCTTCATGAATCAGTAGTAAAAGTACTATATGGTAGTTTTCATGGCCTCCAGATGCCATGCCTTTGCTGCCTGTCTCAAAAATTCATAAAAGTGAAACATGGTGGAAGATCCATGTCATGTGCCATTGCTCTCTATCTCCAAAAGAGTGCAAATAAAATTCAGCCATCAGTTTTCATTTAACCGATTTCAGTGGATATTTTGACTTTGGTTATATTGCTTTCTTCTTTGTGACTTGCTTTTAGATATATGATGTTTTTCAAGTGTAAATACCCTTTTACCCTTCATGGTTTATGAAATTAATAATTTTAAAATAAAAGCAAAAATTCATTTTTACCAAAAAGTGTTTTTTATGTTATATAATAGTCTATTTGTTATAATTTCTTCAGCTTGTTTTGCTCATGCAATTTCTGCATTAATTTAGCTATTAAGTGAGTTCTTTATCCCATTTGAATAATTTTCTTTTTTTTTTAATAAGATATGGTATGTTTTCCACCATGGAAAAAGAAATAAAACAAATTTCATTCTGAACCTTGCCGTAGAGTGACTTCTGTGAACTCTTCTGCTAGAAGACAACTCCACAGATCTCATCTACACAAAATACAGAGATGAAATTTAAAAGACAGAACAGATTTTAAATTTTAAGCAAATTAAAACTAAAAGAAGAAGATTTGGTAATGCTATTAGTTCTTTCAGTGTACAGATATGAAGTCTAATTGCTCTCTGGAAAACATCTCTTTTTAAACTTGATTTGCTGGGCAAAGGAGGACATGAATTTCACCCTTTCTACAAAAATGATAAATGTGTATATTATATGAATATAGAAATAAAATAGGAGCCAAAAATACGGCAAACCTGATGTTTGAATAGGCAGTTCAATATGAGGAAGCATTTTTCTAAAGGTCTGACGCTAATGACCAGGTTGCAGCAATGTGCAAGGAAAGAGTTTTTACAGTCACTATGCACAGTTTCCGAATTAAACCTTGTGTGCAATGTGAGAAAATCTGATTTTTGTATCTGAAGATATCTAAATTAAAAAATACAATTTTTTATTAACTAAAAGAAAAATTTAAGTTGTGATATATTGGGCAGCCTTTTATTTAGGTAATAGTTTCAAAAATTACAGCAGATTTGACTATGAGCCTGTCTTTTAATCACGCTTTTAAATTTGGTGATTATCTAAATGGTTAATTCCTTAAACAGCAGCAGGATTAATCTGCAAATCACACTGGTTAATGGCAGTGCTTACATTTATATGCAAATATAGGCACTTCTAATCATAAGGTTAAAAACTTGGCCCCTGTCAGAGGACACATCTACATAGAAAGGTGCTACATTTACACCTGGCTCCAAATAATTCATTTGAAGACAAGCTGGGAATTTGTAAACAGTATTCCCTGATTATAGTATTCATAACAAAGGGCTACCTTCCTCTCTCTTTAAACAGGGATTTTTTAGTTTTTCTTCTCAGCCACTCTGCTGCTCTCTACTGATACCATTTTGGGAGCAGCCCAATTCCATGCATGTAAAAATCACTCTGCATTGTAACACAGCTGTTAAAAGTCCCTTTACACATAAAGCCAGAATATATTATTTTTAATCTTAAAAAAACTCCAGTGATAAATGAAATAATTTCTTATACAAATAGACCAATAATACTCTCCCAGTAAAATTATTAAATTATGGGCCATGTCTGTGAAGGCACATATTATTAGTATTTTTATGGTTTCTTACATTGTGTCCTTGGCAGCAGCTTTTTATTCTGCTCCAAAAGTTCAGCAAGCAAGCAACTTTCCTCAAATAGCTATAATAATTTTGTCAGCAAGCTGTGTTTTTTCTCACACTTTAAGCCTCTAAAAGTATCTTGTTGCTTTACCTACAGCATTTTGTATATTCATTTCATCAAAATGTACCATTTTTATGTGTAAATATTGCAGCAAATATCATAGGGTTTCTTGTTTGATTCAGCTACATTTTATTCTGTTAAAGAGAATTATATTTGACAGTAAACTAGATGTTGGTTTCTTGTATCAAACCCCTGAATTTGCATTTGATAAGCAAGGAGGTATGCTTAGAAGCAAGTATTTATTATGCTGGAAAATGCTGCAGTGTTTGGTATACTTAAAACAGCACATAAAACATTTTAACGGTATGATGGTAAACATTTATTGTAAGAGCCATGTGCTGAATAATCAGGGTTCAAAACTTCAGAAGCTTGATTCTCATTGAGTGAGAATTAACTTCAGTGTAACCTACAGTTTCTTAGGCAAGAGATATAGAAACATGGAACAAATCTGGGTTGGAAGGGACCTTTAAAGACCATCTAGTTCAATCCCTCTGCAATAATCAGATATGTTTTCAACTAGATCAGGTTCCTCAGAGATGCAACCAGTCTGAGTTGAAATGATTCCAGGGATGGAGCATCCACCACCTCTGTGGGTAAATTGTTACAGTGTTCTAGCACCTTATTTTAATAAATGTCTTCCTTATAGCTAATCTAAATTGACCCTCTATTTGTTTAAAATCATTACGCTTTCTCTTATTGCAACAGGTCCTGATCTTGTATTTTTTGCAAATATTTCTAACAACCATGGGTACCCCCAGTACAGCAGCACCAATACCACAGCAAGTTTGATTTGATTTCTCAACTAAGTTCCTGCAGCTGTTGGGAAATTCTCTGTGATCCAATATACAGTCTTAAAACATTCATTGTATGGAAAAAAGAAAAATAATATCAAAACTCTATTCTTCACGGTTCTATTGGTGTTGAATGAAAATATGGAGTCTTTTGACAATCTAATCAAATAAAAAAAAACCTGAAATCACAGCTTTTTTTGCTAATCAAAATGGCAAAGGGCTCCAATAGGTCTCATGTCACCCAAGGAAGTCAATGATGAGTCTTCCTCATTTTATTCTAAAGTCTGGTTATTAAAAGACTAATCTCAAATAATATCTTCCAGCTAAAATATCAGTACTGCCTAAAAAGTACATAGAAATAGGATATCATAAACTCAATTTTGCAGGTTTGCAGACTTAAGCACTTGCTGGATTGAACTGAAGGAAGAACATTAGAAGCTCATTTCTTAAAGCATTATCAGTTCTGCTCTTAACTACAGAAGCACTCGTACGATTGCTCACCCGGATTTCAGAAGAAATTCTGAAGTCACATTCAAATACTCAATGAAATATCTCAGACAAACATGTCAGATATTTAGACAATCTGAATTACTCTGATAGAATTCTTATTTATTGATTTTATCTCTTGTACCAGGCAATAAATTATGTCGTTTCCATTTTATCTCAAAACCAAACATGACATTTGTTTGAATACGGTCTCTTCCTCAAATGTCCCAATCAAGCTTATACAATAGCCAAAGCCTCCTACAACAGAAACCATGAAGATGAAAAGGAGTAACTTCAAAGCACTATCACAAATTCCAATGTTGCATCTTCCAGAGGAGAACAAATTTTCAACTCAGAATTGAAGTTCCAACAAATATTTCATGAAGCCCTGGGAAACGCTAACAATTATGGAACTATGGTAAAGTCTTTGACATGTGGATTTAATCCAAAATTCAAAGTGAGTTTTTATTTAGAGAAGAAAAAAAAGGATCATCATGGAAAAACTTACAGTAGGAGCAACCGTAGACTTCAATTCTTAACCCAATTTGGCCCTCTCCATTCCAGTCCAAAGGAACTATCCTTACATAGCGGGCAACAACTGGATGCTGTAAATCATGCCGGACCACACTGTCAGAGTTTGTATTTCCAGGAAATGCCTAAAGGAAAGAACAAAAAAAAAAAAAAAATCAGTTCTAGTGACTATATAGTTGCCCTCTGAAGAACTACATATACAATCCTATAATAAGTATCAGTAGTGGAACAAAAAACAAAGAATAAGGACTACTATTGGAAACTATAGTCATCAAAATATTGAAAGAGATAAAATTTAATTTGGTCTTTTGCTTACAGTTACAGGAATATCTAATTGCATGCTCAGACACTCCTTATTAAAAAATATATCTTAAGAGGGATAATTATTTTGTACCATTTTCAACCCAGGTGGTGGTAGATGTAAGGAAAATGCACAGGATGGACCTGTCTCTTTGGGGAATCACAGAATTATTATATGTTAACAGTTACATTCACCTTAATTTTTTTGTGCTGCAGCTATTGATGTGCTAAATGATGATGACAGCACTCCTCACTTCATAGATAAGTTAGTAAGAGACATTAATAAGTGTCTTTGAAGTACTTATATATTTGGGTGGTATAAGGAAGTGAACAGTTCTCTCTCTTCTGAGCTGAAGAGAAGACAAAGGAAAGCATACACTGAACAATGACAAAAAATACTGCTGAGCAGCTGCTTACTTTCTTAATCTTGTTTTAGGAATTACAGAACTTCATGGAGGGAATAAAAATTTTGATACCATAAAAAATGTATATTTTACTGAGAAGGCAAGATAATGCTCCATAGCTCAAGAGCAAATTCCATTTGTGAATGTTTTAATTTTATGCTGCTTGGTATAATCTTACCAAAACCCTATTAAAGTTTGCTGGTTATTTTAGTTCAGGCTTATTTGTTTTTTCTAAAATTTCCTACAAGTATTATGGTCAAAGGAAGCCGAATATAGGAAGACATATTTTCTACATAATTTAATTTAATTAAATTATTGATGAAAAAGATTCTCAAAATTAAAAGTCTTTTCTATAGCTCTCCAAACTTTGTGCTTTACCAGTCCTTTGTCAGAAAGAGGGCTGATCCAGCAGGTGCCTGGCATTTCAAGGGTTCCTATTGCTCTATGAATCAGTAACCTCTGCTGAATGCATAAACACAGTCAACAGAGAATAAGGCAGTCCCAAATTAATAAACATTCCATTTAGTCTCCAGCAGAACAGTATCTTTTAAACACAGCCTTCCTTTAAATAAATGGAGAACAGTAATATATGCTTTATGGATATAATGCAAATATCAAGTCAAAATCCATTATTGCAAGACAGAAAAATCAATATACAGGACCTTGAAAATTATGCACAATCACTGTAAAATCTCCTTTTCTGGCCAATAGGATTTAAAAGTAAAATTTAGACCCACATCTCTAATAGAAGATTTTTTTTTAAACAGGGAGTTAGTCTCTGGTTAAAAAAATAAAATATGGAATTTTACAATAAGAAACCTCCTTGCAAAATGATTTTTTTCAGAAATGTAGATACTTATATAAATTAAGCATTTTTTTCAGATTATTAATCTCATTAAGTTACTTAAATATTATTGCCAGATATCATGCTTTTTCTTTAACCCAAACTTGGAAAATGATCAAAATGGCTTACTTATCTGTAAGACATTTTCTCATGACCCCAACTCCAAAATTCTCTGTTCTATAAACCATTTATCTTCTTGTATTAGATACTGACTTCTGTCAGCTGTATCATATTTCATCTCAAATTGCAATAAAAAGACTAGAAATGCTATAAGCCACAAACACTTTTCTCAAAGGTAGTGCTCCACAGGACAGCAACAGAATAAGAATAAGAAAATATAAAAAATAAGTCCCCAAATCCTTTCTAAATAGTGCATTTGAACATATATTAGATGGATCTTTTAAACATATTCACCAAGATTTTTGTCACTCCTTAAGAGGAAACTCTGTTTAGCTCCAAAATATTTTCAAAATTAAACAGGGCGGGTTTCTAGGACAGATATTTTAACAGGCCAGCTAATAAAGTTTAAATTTAATTAATTAAATAATAATTCAGCAGAATTTGCAGCAAAAAACTGTGAATTGTGTGATTTTTAAATTTCACTTTGGCATTACCAATATGCTTCAGCCACTCCACTGTACACGGGGACACCAGACAAACACTTAGTATTAACTCTCTTTGCACAGTTAAAGAACCTGGAGAAAAGTGAAGGTAAGGGTTTGGCAAACTTGGAAGAAAAACTATAGAAAGTCAAGATTCAGACTCAATGTTTTATCCTGTACTTAAAGAACAACTACATTCTAATCGATAATTAAAAATGGTAGAGCTAAATTATAAATACATATAAGTATTGTAATGAAATAGCACACAGCTTAACAGTAGTGCATAAGTAAAACTGGCTAAAATGGTTTTAGCTTCCTGTAGTAGAACAGTGTGCAACAGTTTTACAGTACTCAATTCTATGGAGAAGAAAAAACATTACAAAATCAACTTTTGGGAAAATGCTTTTTACAATAAAGGGTTAAGAAGAAATTCTCAGCACTAAAGAATTTATCTCTGAAATAAGGAGGCATAGAAATGCCTGAAATGTTATTAAGTGAACAAAACTGGAAGCTTTTATATTTTAACCAAAGAGTGAAATGTTGGAAGGATGGTGGTTAGATCCTCAACCAGATAGACAAAAATATGTTTGCATTCTCTCAGCTCTGCAAAGCAGAGGTAAAAATCCCTGTATTTCATTGAAAAACATCATCACATATATGAATCTAGAGAATGTGACTTAGTTAAGGAGAAAATTAATTCTTCACCTCAATTCAGGTGAAGAATTCTCCATTGAAATGATCTATTCAGAGATGAGTATTAAAATTTCTTCAATGTGGGCTTTCTAGGATTATGTAAAAATAAGGCAATGCATGGAATAGTAGGATGACATTTCCTATGCAAGGAACTAACTTTCTTTAATTATGTCATGGGATGCAGTGCAAAATGCTATCAAAAAAGGTATTCCATCACCATCTGTTAGAACTGGGGTGGGGGGTGATGTAATCTTCTGTTAATAGACCAGCGGATAAAAATCAGGGAGAGAAGTTTCCTTATCTCTTCCATGACCCATCCTCTCTCCAGGGATAGGTCTTCCGCTAATGGGCCATTGAGTCCACTGATAAAATTGCATCATCCCACTGGGAAATGCTCTATCCAGGGGGAGGAGCCAAGCCTCTCTACCTGGATAAAAACCTGAGATTTGGGAAACCAAGCCAGCCTTTTCCACTGGACTCCCAGAGGAAGGCCAGGCTCAGCTATCACCACTGGACCTTCAGTGGAGGGCTGCACCTTTCTACAGGATCACTGCTTCAACAGAGCAACATCTGCCAGTCCAAGAGGACTGCAGTCACCATTGCAACTGGACTGCTACCAACACCCTGATTAACAGGGTGTCACATTGTATTCTGACTCTGTCAGTGGGTTCTCTCTTTCCTTTGTATTATTGCCTGTGTTTTGTTTTTCTTATCCTTTTTTTTTTCCTTTACTTAATAAATTGTATTTCTGACGTGGAGTCTCTCACTGGTTTTTCTTTCAAACCAGAGCAAATTACTGTTTTTTTTTTTTTCACCACTTTGATTTTATACTCACTGTTATACTCTTGATAGTTATTTTTTCCCTTTTTATCAAAGGAAGAAATAATTTATGTATCTGAATTTCAGAAAAAAAACCATCTATGCTTCTAGCTTTATTTTGACATTACAAGAGTGAAAACAGTATAGAGTCTGTGTTCCATGGTACTACAGCTCTATAAATGGCATAAACAGGAAAAAGAAGTACCATTATAAAATATGGAAACATCCACAGGCAGGCAGAATATGTCTTCAAGAAACATAACTTGGGTTTTTTTTGGGGACTCCAAGATGAGCTAAGCATGAAGCTCACTAAATCTTGACATTTTTATTTTATAGAAAAACTCCCAAATTCCAAACCAAATTTTTTTTTTAAAAACTAGAAGGATTACAAAAGTGAGATGTTGACAGCTTTGGTTATGCCAGACCTCTGACTGCACAGAAAAGAAAATCTGAAAATTGTTTTTCACTTGAGTTTTCAGAAATCGTCATCATTATTGAGCAGACCAGGGTTGGCTGAATGCTGGAAACTCTCCACCAGCAGTGCAGTGGAATGTTTGGCACTGCAGGGCAGTTCAAATCCAGAGGCCCTGGAAAAATTCACATCATGAACTGGTTCTGCACAAGCTGACTGAAATCCTCAGCAGATTTCAGAGAAGACAAGATGTTTCAAAAATTGGTTCCTAATTTACCACATAAATATTTAAGAAAAAAGGCAAAATCTGAATTTTGTTTATTCCTCTTTGCTGGTGAAACTTTTTTTTGCTCAATACCCTACATATCCAGCCCAATTGTGTCATGCAAACCCAAACAGCAAGAATAAGAGGATTGGGTAAAGGAGAATGTAAGAGATTAACTTCAAGAAGAAGGGGAGAAAAAAGATAAAAGAACGGTGGTAGGAAAGCAGATTGCAGAAGGAAAGAATAATAGCAAAAAAAGAGGAAAATAATTAATGCATCAGAAAGTAACAGATCTAGGTTATCTCCATTTTAGCTCAGTTCTCTACAGGTTGCTGTACTTTCATGTGTACTCTGGGGAGTGAAAATAAGTGATAGAAAGCAGTAGTCTTTTACTTGAAGAAATATATTTTCATTCTCTCAATTGAACAGCACAATCAATAACACTACAATGTGCATACTCAACTCTTTCCCTAGAAAGAAACACATTCAAAGCTAAACAACATTTCTAGAGTATCTTGCATAGTTGCCTCACACAGAAATGCATCTGAATAGAAAAAAAAAAAGTACCTGAAAGAAATTAAAAGCTATAGCAGTATTTCCCTTATCACAAATGACGAAATTCTCAAATGATTCACTAGGTACTGAAACTCATCTTTGAGATTTGTGGTTATAAAGTGACCAGAATCCCTAAGAGCTCAGGATTAACAAGTGGAATCAACTAAACAGTATAATGCTGATGATGGTGAGCTCATATGAACTCATATGATTCTATTATCAGTGCTAGCAGTAAATCCCAGTTTCAGTGCTATCCATATACTTCCCTCAGCCACATTTCTCTGTTTTATATAAATGTGTATGTATATATATATAAAATCCTGATGTTATATGTGTAGTGCTAAAAATGTCTGGAAAACTACTCAAAGTAAGAAACATCTAGTTGCAGGCTTTCACTAAAACTGAGTGCATGTTTTTGTTCTAAGCTCAAAACATTTCCTTGCATTTTTTAATCAGATCCATCTTTCTGTTTACCTTACACCCTTGTATTTTCTACTGATTCCTAGACATTTACTTTCAAGTTCAGATTCTCTCTTTGTATGCTGAAAACGTATTCTAACCACATATTCATCATAATTTAATGAAATAATATAATGGAATTATCATTACATGCAAAGACTAAAGCCAAAAGCCTATTTGTTGCCTTTTAGCCCTTCATATTTCCAAACAAAACTAATGATTTAGCTACATAACATTATTAATCTTTATAAAAAAATATGCCAATGTTTTATAGCCTGATAACTACTGTTTTACATAATAAGAACTCAACCTCTCCTACAGGAACTTTGATTTTTTTTTGTATTTTAACAAGAACCTCAAGAAATCTAAAAAATTTTTAAGGAATACTGTCATTTTCTATTCACAGATAACTCGTAGTTAGGATTTCAATTCTGTATAATGTTCCTGGAAAATGTTTTTAAAACTTAAATAAGAAAATTGAAGAGCAATATATGATATTTGAGCATAATTTCAGATACGTAAAAGAAAAACTACAAATATGAGCTGCATTATCAAAATCAGTGAGTTTTAATGTGTAGATGTTTGCAGTTTTTCTTTCAAAAATAGAAACTAATTAAGCTCCTATACACAAGCAAACAAACCAAAAATCCCCACACTCTCTCAACTACTGTTTCCAGAATGTGACTCAGTTACTGGATATAAGAGAAATATTCTTTTATCTTCTGGCACTGTTTTAGGATATTATCTTTGTTTAATTAGAAAAAAAAAGCTACCTATCCATCTCGCTCACATATCCCAAATCCAAGAATTAATTGCTTTTCTCATACTTCTTCAAACAATTGTTCACTTTTTATTTATGCACACAAATATTACCAAATTATCTGAATTTTGCTAGGAAAACTGACTTCTTTTCAGGACTGGAAAACAGCTCTGTTGACTTTGTATTATTGAAATATTTGAGGTAGGACATCTGACAATGCACATGCGTACAGACTGGAGGGTTTTGTTTGTTTTTCTTTTGCCCAGAACTCCATTTAATAACCCTATCTCCCTAACTTTTAGACTCATGAACAAGACACACAGACGTATGGATACTGTTAAATTTTGCCTTATGGGACATCACAGCATCACATCAAAGGGACCAACAGTGTCACATTTCTCTACATCCTGAAATTGAATACAATATTCCAGATATGGGAATTATCTCACTGGCAAAGACATTCTCCCCGTTTGGTGAAGACACCAAACATAACATGAAAAATATCTAAAAACAGATATTCACAAAGCTCCTGAATGATTTTCTGGCCTATATAATGAAGAAGAAATTTCAACCCCCTATGCTGAACCATATAGGTTTTTGTTCCACTTGACATAAAATGGGAACAATTCTAAAATTCTTTTAAAACTAAGCTATATACACAAAAAAAGTTATAAAGGTGACACTGCTGGTAGAAGTTATGTTTCCTGCAGGGTCTTAATGAATTCATTAATATCATTATGATATTAGTTTATTTACATAATTACCTGCTGTTAATTCCCCAGAGATTCATAAAATTCCTAGAGAGAAAATTATGATTATTCATCCTGATACACTAAACAACTGAGGCTGAAATACCCTGAGGCTTTAGGGTGGTTTTTTCTGTTTTTTAGTTTTTAACCATATCTAACTTCAAGACGAAAAACACAAGAGCTTGATTTGGAAAATTTTGCCAATGGAAGTCTGTCCTTTTGCAATTTGTTCCCAAGATTTAGTATCCAGCATTTACACTTTGATTTAAATTGAGAAAATACAACCTTCCCACCACTGAATAACATCCCATCTTTGTTCTTACAATCAAATGATTGCATCATTAGTAAAAGCTCCTTAACACATTGGGGAGTAATCATTATCTTGCTCTTAGTCTTAAAAAAATTAAATATATTTTATCACTTTGACACTGCAGGACCCAGTCCAGGAGCAGCTTGGGCTTTCATAATGAATGAGGCTGGTATCCTTAAGATAGCACCTTTATGTCCATGACAGAATGCCCAAGCTTGGGGACTGCCAGATGGGAGAGGGCCATATTCCATGAAGATAAATGATAGGGTGTTGCAGTGTGTGTTTTCGTTGATAATTAATATTTTCAACTGTTAATGTTTCATCCCTATGTTCCCTCACGTTTTCCCCAAATTGGTATGTCCCTAAATTGTCCCCTCCCCTTATTGTGAAATGTTCCTTGTTCCTCCTATCCCTGCTGTCAATCCCCTAGATTACCAGCCCCAGTTGTTGCCTTTTATGGTTTTCCTCACCCTTTGTTCTCGCTCTTTGCTTATCCATCATTGTTACCCTGCCCCTTTTTCCTGAACCTTTCCTGTCATTCCAGTCCCAAACCAATCCAGTAAGTGTACCTCCCCCTGGGTGTGTCAGGGTGTTTCCCAAACCTCAATACCCCATTGGGGCATGTGACCTGTTCTCTCCTCCCGCTTTCTGTAATTGGCCCCAGGCAAGTGGCCTGATCCCCCCCTCACTCCACCCCTGTTGACCCCTCATTGGTTTATGTACAGTATCCACCCCTTGTTCTATTACCATATAAAAACCCCTGTAGAGCAGTGCTCTTCGGTGTTCTGTCACTGTCTCTTTCTGGAATAAAAGACTGGGAAACTCATATGGGAGGCTCCTCCCTGATTTTTGCTCCGCTCCTCGACATCACATCAGCCCTATGATAATGCCTGGGCGTGTTACAGCTGCACCCTGGGTTACGCTGCTTCTTAGGGGCAGTCCCTCCATGACCACTTTGTCTGGAGCTAGGTGGGGCTGATAAAGATCAGACAGAGTGTGTCAATAGGGTAGGCCCCACAGCACAGGTGCTGGATTCTCTTTGTGACTGTTCTCATGTGTGACTAGATGACTAAGTTGCAAAAAAAGTTTCTTGGCTTAGTATAGTTCCAGGAAGACAGAAAATGATTATATAGTTTTGACTTAATCTGAGACACAAAATGATTAGGTAGTTTTGACTTAATTTTTCACTGTCTCTGTTCCACATCGAAAATATGGAGTAAAAATAAAATTATTTTATGGGGTTGTAAAAATAAAATAATTCTTATCAAGCGCCTAGCCAAGTATTCACATCGATGTCTATATTAGACAGATGAGCCTTTTGTGGTTAGTGGAGCAAAGTGGGAGATAGGAACTATATTAAAATTGTGCCACTCTTCAGTTGCTGCACAGTGAAATATAAATTTTCCTGGTACAATACAAATATATTCTACAAAATAAAGGATGTGATCAACACCTTAGTTCCAAAAGTTGCCCCTGACTGATTCATGTTTGTTGTGGGCTGGGTTACTTTCTTATAGAATTTTTTCCCAAAAAGTTGCTAGGAAGCTGATTACTTAAAAGTGCTTGGAAGAGACAAAGGAAGCAACTGTCAAAGTGAGGGTGGCAACAACTACATCTCTCTCTCAGGGGTTCAGAGAGAACAGTGGGAATTCAACCTTTGACTGTGGGAAGATCATATGAGACTTCACCTGGAACTGAGCTTGGAGTGACTTTCGTGAGTCCCCCGGGAATTCAGAACCTGGTCTCTCCCTGCCTTGCCGGGAACTGCTGCCCCGTTGCCCTGCACCCACAGCTGCTTCAGTTTTGCTCTGGGTTTCTCCACGCCGTTTCTCCTGCCTGCCGGGACGTTTTTCTACAGCTTCGGCTGCTGGCACCGAGTTTTGGATCCATCTCATCCCTCAGGACTCCTTCTCGCCCCCTCGGAAAGGTGCCAGCATTGGAGAAAACTGCGACTGTTTCCTAACTCTGTTTGTTGTTAATACTATTGTTATTGTTATTTTGTTTAACTTGTTAGACTGATTAGTAAAGAACTGTTATTCCTATCCCAATATCTTTGCTTGTTTAATTTTGAAATTAAAGTGAGAATGCCTTTAATTTCAAAATTATGGCAATTCAGAGAGAGGAAGTTTGCATTCTCCATTGCAAGAGAGGCTCCTGCTTTTTCCTAGCAGACACACCTGTCTTCAAACTAAGACAATGTTAAAAGAAAAAGAATACAAAAATCAGTGTGAAGTGGTTTTACAGACAGAATAAAATCTGCTTTTCTCTACAGGAGTTGTGAGATTTCATTTGTTAATACACAAAAAATTACTTCTGCTACATCTTCTGTAGAATGAAAGAGAGAAAGGAAGAAAGTGTTTCCAAAATATCTAAGCACAATTGCAATCATTACTGAAGTAATAACTGCAACAGCTCTCTGATCACTGGCTGCTGGTCCACAGAGTTCAGCAGTAACTGGAGCTCTCACCTTGAGAAGAAGGTCAAACATAGAGGAGCTCAGAGCAGTCCTTTGTTTATTTCTCTTTCTACTACTGATGTATTTAGAAATTTTTGTACACTTTGATGGTTTTAAAATAGCTTTTTAGTAATTTTCAGAACAGTGTTTACTCCTTGTGCACCACTCTTTTCTCTGTTCTGGTTTGAAAAGCAAAACCAGTGAGAGACTCCAAGTCAGAAATACAATTTATTAGGAAAAGGGAAAATAAAACAAAAAGGAAACAAAATACATGCATTAAGGAAAAAAAAA